>JAOQGN010000005.1:188180-200223 GCA_027564295.1 Himantozoum antarcticum
AACGTATATCTAATGTATAACTACATGTACTAACTACAGTGTACAGCTACAACGTATATCTAGTGTATAACTACTAACTACAGTGTACAGCTACAACGTATATCTAGTGTATAACTACTAACTACAGTGTACAGCTACAACGTGTATCTAGTGTATAATTACATCTTAATATCTAGTGTGTAACTACTAACTACAGTGTATAGTTACAACATATATCTAGTGTATAACTACAGTTTATAGCTGCAGTGTATAGCTGCAGTGTATAACTGCAGTGTATAGCTACAGTATATATCTGCAGTGTATAGTTGCAGTGTATAACTTTCACCACAGTGTACAGCTACAGTATATATCTAGTGTATAGCTACAATATATTGCTACAGTCTATGACCTACTACATTATATAACTACAGTGCATCTGTGAATTGTCATTACCAGACGATGCAAGTGTATCTTTTAATGAACAAATACATTTTTTGGAAAGTTACAAAATGCCTATTTATGCAATAAGGTAGGATTGTTTACCTTTTGTTCCTAAGATTAAAGTTGGCATTGGAATGTTTTAATTTCCTTGTTCACCTTGTAACAGGTGCTTGCAATATGATAAAAGCACATAATAACTATTATGCAACAGGCTAACAGCTATAAACAAATATTTTCGAATTTTTGCAATTTGCTCATAAAATATAACATATTCTCCTTAACCCTTTACCTCCAGCCATTTTGGAACTCCGAATCGGCTGATACATGAACCTGGTACAGCCATAATCCCCCCATGATATTTGATGCACCTTGCCTTGCAGTTGTTTATCCAATTAAATATCCTTGGTAAGAGAATGATGGTGATGCCACTATGTTGGCTTTGTCGAATAAAATTACACATGTAGCTACTCGTCGTTACGTTTTTTCTACCGTACCAACCACTCATGGTTGCATGAATTAATCAAGTTTTATTTACCTTGGTGTCTGACTTTTTTTTGGTTCACTCCTGAACCAAATTCACTCTTGGTGTCTGACTTCTTTTTGGTTGTCTACAAGTTCATCCGACTTGCTGACCTCGCAATAATAAGACAATTATAAATTATGATTTCCAGGAAATGAAGCAAAAAATATTTCCAAATATTGTTACTGGAGGCAAATTGGAATCTTTCCAAAAGTGTTTCATATCCTTGTACTTTTGAGATGTGTTCCTATTTTGATTCGCTGATTCGAATTTGAAATATTACGATTGTTCAAATAAGTTTAAACGGGATATATAACTGGTCGTCCATACGTAATTGTTATTGTTACTTTTATTTGTCACATTTTAGTGATAATTATTGTGTGAGGTTGTTAAACAATACAGTATGCAATATCCAGCTAAAAATAGATAGATATAAAAAATAGGAGAAAAGGCAGTCATTACTAATTGTACTAAAAGCTGACCTGAAAGACTTTCCCAGTGGCAGACCTTGCTCTAAGGTGCTGGATTCTACCACTGGGTAAGTGGTGGTGTCAACATAAAAAAGGGTGTTCAATATCATGATATAATTGTAGCATTAGACTCTTGGTCTTCTCCGGAATTGTTTCGGAGAAGCATGTAATCACATAGGAGTTACTTTAGCTACTGTATTTCTTGGCTGGTGGGCCAAAGATTCGAGTGACCTACACTACATAACACACTACAGTGACACTCTACTGTGCCTGTTTAAACAACGGCACTATCTTGGGGATTAAGTTAATGAGGCGGATAGGTACAACCTACGTACTTACGACTCATTGCACCGCAACGCCTAATTTACTTGGTGAATCTTCACAATTAAGTGGGCGTTGCACACGCTCTTTACTCTGCCAACATTTCCGTGATATTATACCTATAAATAATTTTGAACTACAGCCCAAATTCTTAAGATGTTAGATCACAATACAGAATGATCCTGGGGTCATGATATTTTGGCGTCTTCAAGACTAGTGCCAAAAGATTCCTTGGAAATGTGCTACACTCATCTGTGATCATATATTATAAATTACCATATTTTATTTTCACAAATTATCAAACAGGCAAAAAATACTGGTAATTATATCATCAAAAAGAGGATGTACTATTTAGCATATTCCGAAAGGTGTAACTTCTAAAATTAAAGCAGTTATAAATGAGATAAAGAATCTATTACTATAGACATTTATTAGGCTGAGCTATTGATGTTACTGGGCTGACGTTTCACTTGATTCAGATAAGGTTAGCTTACATCACAGGTCAACATTGGGACATTTTGAGTTGGCAAAAATAACATTCTACATTTAATTTATCCCTAGGTCCCACTGGGAGTGGGACCCAGGCCAATCCTTGGATGCAATTCTCAATGGACTGTTCCTTTAGCTTTGCTCAAGAAAAACTTGCTTTCATAAATGTTGATGCGGCAATCTCAATTTTCCGTCAAAACATCATAGTGTATTTCAGTGTATTTAAATATTACTAGTTGAAATTTACTAACACCTTGAGTGTTGGTTGTTTCGATCAGTTCGAAAAGTTTTTCCGGTAAAGGTGATTAAAGCCACCAATCAGAAATTAGCCTGAAAAACTAATGCAAAAATTTAAAATTATCACTAAGGGTAGTTTTTGTTTGCTGGCAAATTGAGAATTGAGTTGGCTGCCGAATATTTGATACCGAATACTTCTGCTGCAGTATTAAATTATGCAATGCACTCTGTATTTGTAGTTACTACTGAACTGTTAGGTGCGGCAGCCCTGAGTGTCCAGTTGTGTAAAAGTAGAAAGCTGTCAAAAGACGGTTGTTGTACGGATATTGATACTTTGCAAGTGTGTTGTAAATCATGGCATATTATTTTCTTGCACGCAAGCAGGATAAAATATGTGCAAAATATATCTATAGAATAGAGGTGTGTAAGACGATAGCAAGGCATTAATATTACTAAAACAAAACAAGGAACAAAATTATTCTGAAATAGTTTGCTTTTATTATGTACACTATTGGGACTAAATTTCCAGTAATCACTTGTAACCAGGTTTCCAAATCCACGTGCATAAAGTGACGGGACACTCACTGTCTTCCCTGTCTATGCTATAAGTTTGCAGAACATGGGTATGCAAGTTGTAATTGCATTCCTGTAGTATGCAGTGTGTATAAAAGAGATGGCATAATCTGAACCATTGATCTCATGATCTGTATTATTTCCATATGGGTATAGTCTGCAACGCATGCTTTATAAACAAAAACAGCTTGGAAAAATAGTTTAATTTTCGAAAACATAAATGTGATGAAAAGGTATACCAATAAAATTGAGAAAGAGTGTTGAAAAATAATGGATAATATCACAATTGTGAAAAAATGATAGTACTATTGGAAAAGTGGTTTTTACCATGGCAGCTACTGTATCATTGTGTGCCCAAAAAATACTAAGATAACTGGCACATAATCCTTGTAAAGGCTAACCTTGAAGCACATTTCATAGCCAAGAATTCGGGTTGCAGAATTCAGTATAAGATTATTATCACTGATATATAATGTATGCTTGTATGCTTATGTTTCTGTGATGGCAATCGCATTTCTATTGTTACTGTTAGTGTTGAAACTAATATAATTACTGGCTATCAATTGTCTATGAAGCTGCAATCATTATTTTGGCCTAGCCACTACTACCACACTACACTACAGTATTATTAGCCATATGGTGTTGGGATGCACAGGAGTGCCAGGAGTGAATCTGTACCAGTTACTAGTTACTTTCACTGCCAACAGCAACAACCAGAATTAAATACAATAAGATATAAATATATTATGAATACATAATGTATTAGAATGTGGAATGTGTGGATGGCGACTGCTGATTATCTATAAATTCGATAACCAAATATTTTGTATTCTATAAATAATAAATGTCTTCAAATTACGATATAACAATCCACTATTAAATAGGTGTCTTACGTAGTTATGTATAACATAACTACATTAGCTAGTAGTGAGATAGAAAGTCACGCTCAGATTCTCGCCATGCTAGAGATTCTTAGAGATTCAAACAGATTTGGGAGTTGCCCCATCACTCTTGAGTGAATGCCTTCAACATTATGCCCTGTAGTAGATCAGGAGGCTAGCGTTTGGCAATGACAACTCTTTGGCACTGTACTTGATATAAATAGTTATGAAGGTGATGATATCAACTCAACTTTTCTTGTAATCTAAAAAAAGATGTTCAATAATTGATAGAAATGTTCGGCATCTTCATTGAACAGAATATGCATGTACGTGTCTTTAGCAAACAGACATAATTATAAACAAACATAATTGTATAGTTGATTATTTCCAACAAAATGACTGCCAAGGAGCTGCAACTTTGAGCTACGAGGACCTAGTTACCTCATATTGAACGCTACTCTTTTTGTACCAACTATAATTTTATAATTAAACGATTGACATTTGGCCCTTTCTAAAGACTCGAAATGATTATATATTTATAATAAATTACAACCTGCCTTGGAAAGTTTTATCAAAGTAGTGTTGTTGAAATGCTAAAACCCGTTAGTACTCTCACAAAAGTAGTGAGAAATTTATGTGGCCAAGGCCGCCATATACCTATTACAGTTTGCACACACATATTTTACATTTTGATCAACCTACTTTGCAAATATTCTATTTAGCCGACGTTTTGTTTTCCTGATGCGTCTCTCTTCCTGTATAAGTGGTATAATCTCACTCTTGGAGCGTGGGGGCCAATCAAACTCAACACTGTTCCTTGGTAACCAATCAGATTGAACAGCTATTTTATCATTGTCACTCTTCCTAGAAGCGCTTAGCAATGCGAATAGACTATTGCTAAATTCCTTGTCCTTTAATTTAATCTCTAAAACTTGTCCTAGATGGTTTGGTTGTGGGCGTTGAGATGGCTCGCTTGATATCTTCTTCATCATTATATCTAAATAGGAATACTCACTAGATTATTATCAAGTCGTGCAGAAAATTTCAAGAAAATAGGGCTTAATCTTGTATAACTACGTTCACTCAATTCTCACGCAACAAATTACTTGGAATATTGGAAGAGATTATTCAACATCTCATTTTAAACCAATTTGTGACTCAACTAATGAAATGGACTAGTACAACGCATGTGAGTGAGTCACAGAACATCTGCATGGCCATATTGGTCTCCTCGTTCAGGTGTAGCCTGTATCAGTTAGAGCCTTGTAGTAGGTCCAGCCGAGGGGCCAGCAGATATCCCAACTTCCTACATTCCTACCAGGATACTTGACTATGTTCCAACATAGCGGATATTTAACAAGCCCAACGATCATTATCCGGTTTAAAGGGTATACCAAGGAACATAGGCATCTGATGCATCGATCATGGCGTTGTAATTGCTATATATCTACTTATTATAATGCAGCAGCATTATCATTTATATTACAATACATTAAGACAGCCACGTGCATTAATATTACAATACATTAAGACAGCCACGTGCATTAATATTACAATACATTAAGACAGCCGCGTGCATTAACACAAACCTGACCGCACGCTATCCGTTTGATACCGAATTGTTCTTTCCTTCATACAAGATATTTATGGTTGTCAGTCAATTCAATATTACCCCAATAACATAAATGTGAAAGTTGATCAAATCTGATAGCAATCATGAAAGTGAGTTCGTAGTTTTGGTCCCTATTTCACTATTAGAGTGTGATATGCCGCCATTACTATTACTCTTATCTTGTCCTTTGGATATTCTCAAATATATTGCAGACATGTTATATAACTCCCTTGAGAGTTTAGCTAGCACTTTGCCAACTTCATCATCCTATGCTGCTTGGTACTACCCGTCCTGACTCGCTAATCGCCACTTATATGATTAATTTCCAAACTATTGCAAACATAATATAATTAGATGTTACAGTCTGCTCACCTTGGGTGCAGCCATACTTATATCTCAGTCTTGTGCAATTCCCTAAAAAAGAAATTAGATTTTTATTATTTAAAGCCATGGAAATGCTGTAATTATACAGTGAAATTCCACAGGGATAGCAATATATAAGTTGACATTCCAATATGGCATACATGTAGGATATGTGAGAGGCGTTATCCGTCATCTTCTCTGTACCAGAGTGAACTTTATAATGCAATTATCTGCTAGTTGGAGTTCATAATGCTATAGATGGTTTATGGACAATAAGGGTCTCGGAAGGTCACGTCTCAGCCATGCAATCCAAGTAAAATAAATGTTGTAAGCTTCTTTCTCAAGTGAGCTCTATTTAGTTTTGGCTTTACTAAAATAAGTATCAACCATTAGTATTAAAGTAAATAATTATATTTTTTGTATTGCGTTGATTGCTCACAAAAAGACACTTGTGCTTATAATGTGCTTAACTGCTTATACGTGCTTATAACACAACATTTTTATTCGTATATATTTGTCGTAATTATTGCTTACCTTAAAAATACAAAAATCATTGTCATTGCACATGATGATGTTTTACAACATCTCTATGTGTGTCGTGCTCCAAAAATTATTTTTTCTTGTTTATAATTCTGTTTCGGATTAATGTCACACTTATCAATTAACATTAACAGTCCTCCAGTTTTGTATTTGAGTTAAAGTATGTTCAGTAAAACATGTTGATTCAACTCATTCAAATTTAATAGTAGTAGAATTACTCACATTGTCCGCTAGCGAATTCCGTGTGAAGAAATAGTAGGGTTGTAGTTAACAAGATGAACCGAGCTGGTAGATTTTGTGTTCTCATTGTAAACGCTGATATAATATCCGTTTTGCGATATCAAAATAATAGCTCAAAGTAGTAATACAGTTGTACTGTTTTGTCTCGCTTGTAGAATAGAGGATTTCCCCTATTGTATGTTGAATGAAATAAAACTGGCAACCTCTCACTTATATATGAAAGCAGATGGCTTTGGAATGCTAGTGATTCAATGAGGCAATGACCCCAGAACAGGGAGTGGATCCAGATTCGGAATATGCGCTTTACAATATTCATCTTTACTAATAATTATTATAATTCATTTATAAACATTATAATACCTATATAAATTTTATATGCTAGTGTTGTATATATTATAAATATACACTAATGCGTCAAATTTTAGCTGCTTAATATGAATGGGGAATAAAGAATAATTTAAGCGCTTTTGCTTTACGTGTTATATAACTACGGTTTAAAATAATTAATCGCATTATATTAATACGCATTATATAGATATGATATAATAAATATATCAGCGGTTACCAGATATTTGCATAGCGAAGCGATATGTGGATTTCATCTTTTCTGTCAGTCGTGACACACAGTCCTCCCCTGCTGCCCGGCTGCTGCAATGTACTGATTGACATTTTATATATTTTTGGGGTTTCCTGTTCACCTAATCTATCCACTCTTTAGTCAATAAAACTTTGAAAAGTGTGCAATTGGGATTGCCCTGCATTGGTATACTCCTGGGTAATCATGGGTTTACATAACATAATGTAACGTACAGGGTAGCAGTTTCACCTTATTAGACAATGTAGACTGGGATTCTCACCATGTTCACTCACTGCCTGTAGGATTCAGTCTATATTTACTACAATAAAGATTACCAAAGATAGTTCTGTTAGATTACAAAATAATTAGCCTAGCGTGTCTAATTAGCTTGTAGTATTAATCCACAGTTGTAATTGTGCCACTTTTGTTCTGTGAAAGAGTAACAACATGTTGTAGTGGCTTATTGTAGTTATGAAATAATGAGGTATTCCCTCAGCAGAGCGGAGTATTGTTGATTTGCCACTGTCCACAGTATCCGCAACATATTGCCGTATTATTTGTAGTTAATTTTATCTTTATACACAATACACAATCTAATATAATTATAATAGTACGTTTATGTACATGTACATTTATATACATGTGAATAATAATAACAATTTTGCACAGCATTTGTAGATGTGGAATGAATCTGACTGGGTATAAATATACAACTATTGGTATAAAAGAGCGTTTTACTAGTGGCATGGCAAAGAAAGCAATGATATTGACATTTTTCACACTATGTTATTTAGCTGTACTGGAATAATTTATTGTTGGTTAATCTTTTGAGGGTTCCTGATATAAACTGTTCTGCTGAGAGTAGCTTGTCAATAGAATTGAACTCGATCAAGAGACAAGACAGGGAATAGATGTTGTTTTTCATTTTTTTCCAAGAAGAGTTTTTAATTTCTCAAGTAGGCCTATAGCATTATATTTATTTTTAATGAAATTAAATAAATAAATAAGATAAATAAGATAAATTTCAATTAAAGCAAGGATTGTGTATTTGTGGATGAGTAATAGTGATGACGTATGCAAACGAGATATTTTTACATTGAGACTCTTGATTGTTGTTGTGTTTGACATATATCTGGATCATTCACATTCGCAAGGCATTATATCAATGCCATTGATGAGTAAATAGACAATGATTAATGAATGAAAAGTTGCATGTATAAAAATATTATCATGTGTATTATAATATTATAGTGTTTACATGAAATGAACGCGGATATGAGATTGCATTAAATCTTTTATCTTAGGTGAATACCCTACACTCTCTACTCTCTAGTTGTACAATAGGTCTTGTGGTACAGCATGAGTTATGACGCTATAAGTAGCCGCGGCTTGCCACTCTGTTTTTGTAAACAAATCTAACAAAAATGTGTATCAAAACCAGTTGAGTGACGTGATATGAGTAACCTGTAATGGGTGACAGGGATGGGTGTGGGTTTTGTTGTGGTTTTGCTGCAACCCCCCGGCCCCGTCCCAGTATATTTTAAGATGCTGGGTTACCGTATGCGTAGAAGAAGAAATAATGTTGCAAATTTGTTGACTTCAGTGCTTTACTACCTGAATCACAAAGCTGTGAATATTGTCATAGCAAGGCATTAAAAGGCCAGTTATTTATTATGTTGCAACTTGACCTGGCGTGTGCTAATAATCTATTCATGTTATGTTATTTGAACTTAGGTGTTAATGTATGGTCTTAATTTGTGTATTATATTTGTATTAAATAACAAATCATTTTACAGAATATAATGAACTCGACAAACGAGTTTTTGTCCATCTGGCGTCTCTAGTTTGCAACCATACAGAAGATACAGAGGCGCATATTCAATTTTAATTCGGAAACGTTTTTGTGTGCAACTAATCAGGGTTCCAGGCCTTTATGCCTAACAGTTCGGGCACCTACCTTTTGCGCCTTCACTTTTTGGCTAGAAGGCTTGTATTGTTACTCAGGATAGTAACAGCTCAAACAGCAAGTTATAGTGGAATAGCAATATGCAAACTCATCCATAGAACTCAATAATATAATATACTTATAAAACTAGGCCTACCGATACAGTGACAAATGCTGTACCTTGATAAACACATGTGGGTCACAGATAATGATCGACCTGTTAAATTTTAAATTAAACTTGACAACAAGCAAGGCGGGAGACTAAACCAAATTCCAAACTGTTTGTTATTGTTGGCTTTAATTAATTCAAAATGATGAACTCAAAATGTTTGACAATCATCCGGTAACTATGCATATATTTCAGTGTTTTTGGCGGCGTAAAGGGGGCACTGTATCAACATATTACCCATGTTATATTTTGTATGTGCTTTTGAGGAACATGATGCGCAATTACTTTATTTACTATGCATGTAAAGTCTTTTGGTAAAATTCCTTTTCAGTTCGATCGGAGCAACTAAGATAGAGTTCTTAATTCTTGGTTTGAGTCACAAAATCCTATAACCACAAGCCCAACCAGTCTAGGTAAAGGCAACTGAACTGAAAAGGAACTATCACATCTTTTTGCACATACACGGAATATTCAATGAAGAACTAACAAAAACAAAAAACAAAAATTGCATGATGTACTATTTTATACCGTGCACAATTTCTCATTATACAGTGTATCTATTTTTCTTTTTCTTAATATCAGGAGCTATCACCATATTTTATCCCTCTTTTAATTCAAATGAATTCTATATAAACAAGATATTCTTTATAAACACTCAAATAATATAATCAATATTCATATAATATCAAATCAATAATTCAATATTAAAATAAATCAAATCATATGAAATATCATATCACATCATATCAAATCATATAAAAATTAAACAAAATCAAGACTCAAATAATATAATCAAATATAAAACATTCAAATATATAAACTTTTTATCTCACCGTTAATTCGAGTGAATTCTATATAAACAAGAATTCTATATAAACATTAAATAAATTCCATCAAATCAAAAATCAAAATGCAATGTTGTATTGATTGTATAATGTCATAATATCCTAGAATTATTATTATGTACATGTACATGTGCATATGTGTATATGTACATGTACATGTGTATATGTACATGTACATATACACATGTACATGTGTATATGTACATGTACATGTGTATATGTACATGTACATGTGTATATGGTTGTAACCGCCTTGTAATGTCTTCAATGTTTGAGAAAAATTGTGCACCTCTAAACGACAAAGGCATTGTGGTTGATTATTATTTTTTTTCTAGATCTAGAAAAAGCAAATTCAGGTGGATTGTATATTTTCAGAGACAATGCAAAATTTTACTTCTTCGCGATGAGTGCTGGTCGAGGAAGAGATCAGTATTCGTAATAGATAACTAGATGGATGGATTGATAGATAGTTAGAATCTCGTTTCAAACAATATTTTTAATGGTCCATAGAAAGGCGAGGGTTGCACCAGTGAGATATATCTTCCACGGACAGGATATGTCATTGGTTGCAACAATGACATATGGAGATAACAACATAAGGAAGGGATATGTCATTGGTTGAAAGCATTTGCGTACCAGTAGTGGCGATAAAGGAAACCATAGTCTAAAAGCGCGACTAGCTGATTAGTTCAGTGTGGGAGTGGAACTCTCTTGGGACACAACAACCAATATTTGCTTTAGTGCTCAACGCAGGAAGAAATACACTGGAATTCCACTGTGTGATATTGACACATATACATGTACTAACTAAAATCTGGCGGAAGTCTCCTACACAACTACATTTACTAGAGCTGTCACAATATCACAATACCTGCTGCAGGCCTGCTGCTGTGATACGCTCATGATAGAATTTGAAAACTCCACCAATTTATTATCAAAACAACAAAGTGCTTTTCCTTAATTAACTAAAGTAAATGCAATTTGGATTTTATTTCAGTTAAAAGAGTTATCAAGAATTTTTATGTTTTAGTGTTAATATTGGTGTATTAAGATTTTTTTCTCTTTGGACATCAACAATCGAACTGATATAAAAAAAGTTCTACGTGTTTACAGCTCTAGATATTCAATATACTTATATATATGGTTAAAAGTTAACAACTCGCATTATTTATTTTGCTCGAAGATAGAAGATATCCATATTCTATATATTTGATGTTACATGCGTTACACGTATTATAAGTATAATTATTATTGGTAAATGTATGACTCACTAGTTAAAGTAGTTTTAAATTTTATGAAATACTACAATTTTTAGTGAACAATGTAGCTGAAATTGTCCCACAAGAAATAGAGGTATAGTGGATTAGGGCACGGAAATATCGACCAGCACATCAGCTAATAATTAACCTACATGTACATGTATAAACCGTCTGTGATAGTCATAGCCTAGATATTGATAGCTACAATGATTGGTATCAGCTGAACCTATTCCTAAAAATGGGGTTACAGCTGGTGTACAATATATGTGTATGTGTAATATGTTATATTATACGACTGTATAAATGTGCAGTCGTATATATCTTAGCATAATATACAATAATACATTATAGACTCTATTGGAATACTGGTACATAATCATAGACAGGGGCGTATATCTTTCAAAATTCAACTCAAAATAAGAATTCAACAATTTTTGAAAACTTGCCCGCGCAGCAGAAAATGTTTTTGGGTAGAGAGTTGGGGGAAAAACTAGAGAGTTGGGGAAAAGTAGAGAGTTGAAAAGCAAAAGTAGAGAGTTGAAAGACAAAGTAGAGAGTTGAAAAGGCAAAAGTAGAGAGTTG
>JAOQGN010000005.1:216692-229016 GCA_027564295.1 Himantozoum antarcticum
TCAATTTACTCATTTTGGCACGCGTCCTATTGGCTTAGAGCTTGTTAGGAGCGCTGTGATTGGTCGAATGGTTTTTTTAGAGGGGGTACCGATCTGCTCACCCTATACTACTGTTACAGTTAACCCGACACATGTGTCCTTGCTTGGTGCTTACGGTTACTCAGTTACTATGAATTCCTTGTACTATGGCGAATGAGTAATATTGAATATGTAGTAATAAATCTGGAGAATCTATTAATATTAAAATAGAGAAAATAAAATACCTACTAATAAATCTGGAGTAATTACGATAATATGTATCGGTTGGATCGTATCGGAAAAATCAGACATTATGGAAAAATCGTATCGGACTAGATCACTAAACAAATGTGGATCGTTGCAGCCCTAGTAATGATCTTATTTCTCCCTATCGTTTAACCTTAGTGATCCATTTTTACTGACTCAGAGTAAGACACATTGATAACCATTGAGAATATAATATGTCAATTTAGCACAAAGCGTACACAATAGCAAAAACAAATTGAGTGGGAAGGATAATTTGCCTCTGGAGTCGTCATCATACCGATGTTATAAAGCTATGGTGCGAGGTATTACAATGGCGAAATACAACAAAAGTATACATGAACTCAGAGGTCAGCAATGAGAATGATTAAAAAAAAATATGATGCGAGACTATGACAATGATATCATGATAACCAGTCAAAAGACAACAACTGTGATAAAGAAATTTTTATCAGTGGAAGACCAAAAAATGAAACATTGAACGGCAATGGTGAAAATACGGGTTTACTAGGCGAACCATTTGCCTACCACCGGTACCACTTGTAATTGTTTATCATCGAGTCAACCATTGTGATCACTACTCCATCATTGTTCATCGAGCCAAACTGTGTGGCTCGCCTTCATCGATGACATTGTCATCTACACCCAACTACTCTCTTTGGAGAGGGTCGGCAATCATCAAATCGTAATACCTTCTACCCTTCTACCTTGTTTTGCTAATCTTCTCCCCTTTGTCAATCAATTATCCCCTGAACATTTGCCTCGGCTTCTTTTTATATTTTCTCCGGTATGAAAACCTCTCCTCTCTGGATTCGATCACCTCTCTGTGTCTCATAGTTGCTTGGCTCTATTTTTGTAGCGAGATGAAATTGCGATGAGTGGGTTGTATCGTTTAGCTCCTGCATTGCTTTCTTTGCTAATAGATTATGTAACATTGTTTGTAGGAGTATAGTTTATGTCTACTCTTGCCTCTTGATATTTAGCCAAGACTTTGTTATGCTCTTGAACTTTATCTTCTTGAGACAATGAATTGTTATTTAATATAGATGACATGACTTGGTCTAAATGATGAAGCTCCTTGTTGATCAGTGGTTTTGTTCTTTCCTTAAAATTATTAGCACTGGTTGTGTTTGTGTTCTTTAGCTCTGAAGCATCAAGAAAATAGAATTTCTTGGTTTCTTGTAGAGTCATTTTTGACCTAATAGTCCCTTAGCTAGAGGACCGATAACAGAACCAAGTAATGGAGCTAATAGTGATAGGACAAATCCCCCTTTCTGAATAAGAGTCTTTTTAGTTTTCTGTGTAGTTTTTTTGTTAGCAATCTTTCTAATTTGAGTTTTGTATTTTGTTAGTTTTTGTTTCTCAGCTGGAGATAGCTTTACTTTACCTCTTAGTATGTTATGACAAATGTCTGATATACAGTGCAACAATTCTGGGTTAGCAGAGTTAATTATTGATTTTCCTGTATGCTTGTCACACTTAGCTAGATAATTTAGAGTATGTTCAAATTTTTTGACACATTTAGTCATTATGCTTGCTCACTTGTTGGAGTGTATTTCTGTAATGAGCTAGCATTTTTCTTAGAAGCATAGATATAGGTTTTTTCGTCTGGGAATATTCCAGTTCTTATTCTGATTAATTCAACAGTTTCTTGTCTAAGGTCAATAAATAGATATCCATAAGGCATTGCTGTCGCATCTCTGAATGTTTCTTGTAGAAAGAGACTTTCTACAAGAAACGCTTAGGTGGAAACATTCTACTTAGGTGGAAACATTTGTCTAGCTAGGAAAGACACTTGATTTACATCTCTAGGATTTCTAAACTGATATGACACTTTAACAATATATGACGCATTAAGAGACATAGTCCTCATATGGCTTCTCCTTTGAAATAAGTTTTGAGTGATGAATATTATGCTAACATTTCGATGGTGACTATGCTTAGTAAATATATCTTATATTTGTTGATCCAAATCACTAATCAAATCATCAACTATGATTAAATTTCGTATGTCTCTATTTAACTGGTCAATATCTAACATTCCATGATGAAATTCAACTTTTGGATATGAATTAAATAATGGTTGCCATTCACTGTAACAGTAATACACTTTGTCTGGGTTAGGATCAATCATGTCATCCATATTTTCTATTAATTTACGTATCCACCAACTTTTTCCAGCTCTACTAGGACCAGTAACAATTGCACCGAATGTATGATGTAATGGTAAAGTCATAGCGTTACTTCACTAAGATCGATATTTATTGCTAATGAAATATTTATTGCAAACAGGCATATATATACATATTTCAAAGATGATAAAAATTCCAAAAAAAACCAAAACAAAACATTTATATACATGATAATATGCGGATAACTAATTAATGCTAAACTTTGATAGTGTCACATTCTGATTGGCCCTCCAAAGCTAAAGCTAAGTTCTGCTGCATCTCAATGATAAAGTATTTGACAGCAAATGTTTCTCCAGTCTCTATGTATAACTTACAAATCTGGATGCATAAATATACAATAACGCAAAGTCTGTTTACATATTGTAGGATTTCTGAGATCTGTCGCGAGTCTCTTGAATTGTAGATATCCATTATTGTGAAACATATCGATTGCTATACTTCGTAGTTCTTTGATGAGTGTAGATGTACTCCAATTCGTTTGAATTTCATAGAGTTGGTAAACTATTGGGTTTACGGTGTGATTGTTAAAAAGTTTGTTGTAATATCTTGATAGTCTGAACCATACAATATTGTATACATTCTGTTGTATATCAGTAAGTTCTAAATGATCCATTGCTAACTATGAACCTCTCAGCTTAGAAATGTAATATCTAATGAAACGTCTCTACTACTGTAGTACTTAATAAATACAACCAGAAACCAAAATATGTACATAATGTCGAGGTTGAGTCAAATAGTATTGCTTACAGATCAGTCGGTCTAGTGGTCACATGGTCGGAGCTCACAATTATTTTCCCATAAAAATAATTGAGACCCTTTCGCTCTTGAACATAGGTAAATATTTATTCACCCTTTACCCTAAAACCCTTGTTGGTACCATTTCTGATCTCTTGATTAATCAAAACATTCAAGTAATCTTTTTCGGTATATTTGTTATATTTCTTGCTGAAACCCTTAGAGCTGTATTTGGGGTCTGACCCAAAACAGTAGTAGCATTTACTACATAGTGCTACTACTCCTGTAGATATGTTTTCACGATAAAAGAGACCAGCCGATCTTTTGTGATATTTAGCAGGGGCTTTGCAACATTCGTCTGGACTCCAAATGTGACCACCGAAGACTGTTTGGAAAAAGTCAGATCTGTGTTTGTTACAATACTCCCTCGCCAACCACTTATCATGCTCTTGCATAAATTCAGATCTCTTATCGTGTCTTACTGTCAAATAAAGACTCTTTTCACTTAAAGCTAGATAAAGTGCATTTGTATCAGCTTCAATAAGACAAAAGCTATCTACAGGAAGAAAGTTTAGTATGAAGTCATAGTAAAATCTCAGAATTGCAAGCTTGGCGTATTCTAACACAAAGAAGCCAATTTGTACAGGAACAGTGAGTTTTACTTTAGCTTTGGTATTCTGAATCTCTACTAGTCCACCTCCAATCTCTTGTAACCCACTAAATCTTGCATTGTTGACAAACTTTGATATATTGTTGTCAATCTCTTCACAAAAGACTATGTCAGTGTAGCTTTCAACATTTACGAGAGTCCATCCATATGCTGAGTTTCCTAAAATATAAAAATATGGTTTATTATTTGCTGTGGTAATTTGATATTAAGTGGTGTAACGTTGACTAATTGTATATCACACCATAGGAAATGCTTAAAATGTTGGGTAAATACTTAGCTGTGGTCTAATCATTATGCTGATATTTTTTAATGATGGTATGAGGTGTCCATTTGTGCTACTCAGTAGAGTGTAGGCTTCTTTTTGTTAGTTTGAATATAATATGTTTACAATTATTTATATAGTTTATTTAGACCTAGGCCTACTAACCTATCTGTTTACATGAGTCCGAGATGATCTTCTTTGTAGGATCAGAGTCACCTTCTCTTCTAGCTGTCATCACTTCATCACCAAACTTCTCAAAGCATTTTGATGGTTTGTATTGGATTACTTGATATAGCTTTGTGACTACTCACCCATGAGTAAGATACCACTGAAGTAAAGGTGTTGCCAACAGAATTTTTTTAGCAAAATAACTGTTGAGTAAAGCTCGTGTTGGTTTTTTTAACAAGCCATTTTGTTCTTCAAACTTTCTCATGTGTTCACCAATATCATCTCTTGAGATTTCAACGTGTTTTTGTATCGGTTGATATTCAGCATAGATCCCTCTTAAACTCTCAGGAGTTTCAATGTCTACTTCAGCCATTCCAAATATGCTTCCATTTCGAATTTCTTCTATGATTCGTATTTCAGTGAGTTTTATCTCGAATCTACGACAAAGTCTAAGCTTTCACAAAATTGCTTCACAGAACTGTTTTGCCTCTTCAATTGGTCAAATTCACATTCCCATGTATGATGTACAGTGTAGCCTAGATCTTCAAAGTATTTTAATGTTTTTAATGTATTGAGTTGATTGGTTAGATCTTTTTCCATAAGACCAAATTTCCCATTAGGAGTGAGGGAGCATAGGTGACTGTGATACCAACATCATGAGTAATTAAGCACTATTTCTGTGCCGTCATCTGCTATCGCATATCCGTCCACCGGGATTTGTCTACCTCCAATTATTTTCTCTGTGCTATTAAACTGGTGTCTGATTTTAACTCCCTACTGATCTTCCATCTATTTTAACCATTCTGTAGCCTTTTCCCCTGTCTTGTAACTCTTTTCAATTTTAAAGTCATTATCAGCTCTACGTCGTACAAAAGCTCCAGTGGGCATTTCTTTGACTAAACAACTCAAATATAAACTCATTGCATCATATCCCACGGAAATTTGTGCTAATTTAGCTTCTTCTCCAAAATATTCCGGTTTGATTTTGGTAACTCCGGGTTCTTGATAACGACTAAACACCATCGATATCCCACCTCGAATATTGCTCTTTATCAGTTGGTGTACATCTTTAAATCTCTCTCCAAACAAGAATATAGGTGCTTCAGGGTCTTTCAAGTGGAATAAATACTGTATAGCGAGTCCAGGTACAGATATAGCAGATTTGAAATCGAGATTGCTTGACTTGTAAAACTCATTTTGCTTTTCGAGTGCTGGAATAAAATGTTTTCATCCTGATTGTTGTAATATATCAGCAAATCTCGCAGCGATGTCATCTTTTTCTCATTCCATATTTTCTTACATTGTTCATATTCTTTGAGGGTGATATTTGATTCTTTCATTTTGTTATAAGACTCCTCATATTGGGGGAGTTCAGTTCTGTCTAAAACATCCATTGATGTGAAAATGTTGTATGCCCAAAATAATTTCTCCGATCCAATCCCCATTGCCTGGAGATAGGCATTGTATGAAAAACCCGGAGCTAGATAGTTCAGTACATCGAGAAATCGAAGCTTCCTAGTCTGTAAGCACATATATTTATTCCCCTTCTTCGCCACAAAATTGATGCTTTGATCATTTTCTAGCAAATATCTGATCAGGTGTTGTTTTATAAAGGGAATGTCGTACACAGCTCCATTGAACGAGAGTACTAAAAGATCTCTCAAGTGATTACGTAACTGTTCTTCCAATGAATCAAAGTTTCGCTCTATGTTACCAACAGCATCTTCTCCATTGTTTGCTGCAATTTCTCTGGCAATTGATTCGCTACATTTCCTTTCAATTTGTCTAAATATATCACGATAACGAATTTGTATTCTCTCATAGCATAAATCAGATAAAGTTTCAAGATATTTCATCATTTTACTAACAAGATCATATTCAGTCTGAGTCATTGATGAAGTTTAACGGTTCAGTACAACCTGCCACGTTACTACATGCACTTATAGATGCCAACTTGTGTTCATTCTCATAGTGAATCGTTTTTGTGTCTTTAGGAAGATCCTCACTACTTAAATACGCTTCGCAGTCGAATACAGCAAAGTAAGGGTAATGACAACGGCTTTGATCAACGGTTATACCAATTTCGTGAAGCTTGTCAAATATTGACTTTGCTGGCTCATAAACTCCGTATGGATACACAAGGTTTGTACTCGATGCTGAACAAGATAGTGTATGATTTCTAAGAGCACTCGCTGATTTTAAAAGTTTAGTGCAAAAAGAGCATTTGTAAGATCTTGTGTATTGCCGTGTGTTTTTTATCCAACTAAAATGTAAGTTTTCCAAGTGGAAGTTGAGTTTATGCTTGTAGTTTGTACTAGTTCGATATAATATTTTAGCTATACTTTCGTCATCGCTATTGTATTCCAACGTGTAAACATTTATGGAGCAACTCAGTATTCTCTCAGCGAACACTAGATCACACAATGGTACACCTTGAAAGTCAGTCGTAGATTTGTTTACTCCCTGCAAAAACTTTTCAAAGTATTCATTTGTCGACTCTGCTAATGTTGATTTCTGTCCTCTAGAGTATGCTAGAGCTCTAAATAAACACAAATTGTCTTCATACAATTTACCATTACTATCAGTGTCAGCGCATATTATCGCTCTATTGCTTTTGCTGTTGGAGGACAATGCCAGTGAACACCCAATATTGTGATTAAATATTGGATAGATGTAGAATGATATGTTTGTTATCAGATGGACACTCCAAGATGTGTCTGGACGATTTTGTGTTGCTTTCTCTATAAAGTCTTTTGTTGATAAAGCAACAAGCATTGAATCAAAGTCTTTTTCAGTTTCAATTAGACTTGGAGTGTCAAATAATTTGTCTTGTCCCATGCTAGCATGCCAATATCTCAACTTGGCTTCGGTTTGATTTACTAAGATGAACCCAATTGATACATTGCATTTGAATTTTAGCTTTTGTTCATAAAATATTGTCTTGGTATTTGAACTTCGCAATGCTGACATTATATCATTGTTCTCCACTCTTAGATTGTATACACAGGAATATTTGTTGATACGGGAAAAGCTACGTATAGCAGCCCAATTCTTTCTAATCAATTCATTGGTATCAATGTCAAGGGCCAAAGGTCAAGGGGTCCTTTATAATTTGCAGCTGTGAAGTCATTCTCTGGTTCAAATTTTTTAGCATCGGGCGATGGAAGATAATCTTCATTTCCATTGAGATTTGAAGAATGTCTTTTACTCTGTAAATATAAAAAATACAAGCTCAATCCTCAAAATAATTTCTTTCCAATTTGTGTAGGGGTATTTCATTATTTTAAACAAACTTGCTTTCATAATTGACTAATATTGTTCAATGTTCGTTAGTCATTTAAACACAATAGATTTTGTGAACACAATAGAAGTTGTATGTATGATCATGCAAATCATATTTCACAAGTGATTGTATAAAAATTAGTCATTTATAAGCAGTAGATAATTAAGTAAGTTGTTTGTATGAATACACAAATCATATTTCACAAGTGAATGTATAATAATTGGCTTCAAATTATTCAATGTGTGTTAATCATTTATGCCTAGTAATCATAAGCAGTTTATGTTTATAATTATTTACCAAGTTGCATGTATGAACTAGTCGTTTCCATGGTGATATCAATTCATTGCATTGCGTGCATCTAGTCTTGTGATTCCTCATAATTATTCTGTCTACTGAGACTTTGTTTGTGTTTGTAACTTCTATGACACACAATACACTTAAATGAATCTAAAAAGTCATTACCAACACTGAGTTAAATATTGAATATCATTCTGCTAACTGTCTTTGTAAGTTATATGAAAGACTCACAGAATATAGCAATTGTAATATAATAGCATTTATTTTGAAGCGAGATAAAATCATAAAATATACATTATTTATCAATCCAAAAGATATAACATTTAATCACTATCAGAACTAGATTCACTGAAATAGTTGTCAGATAAACTTTCGGCTATCCTTTCTGGAAGTGTAGGATAATCATGTAACATTTGAATCCATTCCAGACAGTCTTGATACTTTTCTTCATACATAAAAGTTCTCACTTTCATTGAAATCCTAGGAACACTGAGGGGTCGATTCAAGTTTGACAAATTTGCATAAATATCGCGTATAGGTTGAATAACGTCTTGTTCATACTTTTTGTAACCATCAGATCCACAATCATAGTCATCAAAGTCAAATGTTGGCAATCGACCCCACAGCATTTGTCCATCCACAAAAAGCGGAGACTTAAAAACCATCTCTGTTACAAATGTAAATTTAAAAAATGTAAATCTAAAAAATTCATTTTTTAGATTTTCTAGGTTGCGCCTGATACATATCAAGAAGGTAATATTTGCCTTCTTGCCATATCAACACAAAGATACATATTTGAGATGTATCTCTTTTATGGTATTGTGAGAAATTTTCACTTTTCTCCAAGTAGCTTTCAGATATAAAACTTCTGTTGAGCCAAACAAGATTTCATTTACCAAATGTTTGCTCTCATCTAAATAATAGCAATAGCTCATTATAGTTGCATAATATTATATTTATTGTTAGCTTAGACAATAATATACTATAAAAGAAACTACACGATATAATAGCATTATAATGTTGATTATCTGCAATGTTAACAAAGCTTTACTGCAGAAAAAATAAAATGAAATCATATTTATGGTTTGGTTAGACTTCTAAATACGTCCACATTTACCAGTTACGCATTGTACACGTTTCTCCTTCTACATTTACAATTCACAATTTAAAAATCGTAACAGTGGTTCACTTCTTCTAAAGTATCCAATTTCATTTGGTGGTATGTCGTCCATTTTTAATTCGCTAATAGAGAGAGACCAAAAGAATTCACCATTGTGTTTTTTGACGGAACCGTTACGTAGCACAACTGTTAATTTTCCCGTTTTTGAAAACAATTCTTCCACATTAATTAATTGAGCTTGCCCGTTAACTAAAGCGTTTGCACATATTTCTCCTTCACAGTTTTTTCGTGTCAATGAAACATCCCAACAGCGAGTTCTTTTCATTTTTACCATAAAAGTTTACTTTTTTGTCAAGTAATCTGCTAATGGAATCCTTCATCAACTCTAGGAATGGTGTTTTCTTAATGTACAAGCATGGAGTTCCACCTGGTAAGCAAGACTTAAAGATTTTAAAATCTCCAACAAATTCACCAGATTTGACAAAAAACATTTTGTTATGATCATATGTCACGATAAACTTCTCACCATTGTCTTTGTGATAGTTCAATCTAGTCCTGTCAAAATTGAATTCTGATATGTAACAACCTGTTTCATCGTTTGCATATCCAGCTGTCTCTGAACTATCTACACAGTGTTTATCGTTGCTAGCATTTGTTACAAGGGCTCCTTCGTTGTTTCCATCATCATTAGAGTAGCTAAAATTCACAAATATGAGACATTGACCATCATGTGCTTAATATTAATAACTACATATACTTGTGTAATTGGTATCACAAATTTGCGCAAGTTTTTTTTTTCCAAATTTTGCATATATAGGTTTTCACTCTCAATGTTAGCATGTTGTCTATAATTAAACTCTGAAGGTCTCTACTCCCTCTTTGACTTCTTGCATAAGGGATACAAATACAAATCGAACACTGATTTCATAATATAATGCTTTGCTAATTTTTAAGTTTATAGTTTACTGGTATATTAGTTTACTGGTTCATCGATTTACATGTTTTGTGTTTTGCTGATCCATTGTTTTACTGATTTATCCATTTAACACTGGATGGTTTAGTGTGTGTTTGCATACCTAGTAGATGGAGTAGGTGTAGGTGTACTAGGTGGAGCTGGTGTATCTGGAGTAGGTGGAGTGGGTGTGCTACCAGCGATCTTCTTTGTTGCCTTGGCTACAGTTTGAGACTTTGGTTCACTAAAATGCAAAAATACAACTTATTAACACAATAAAATAAGTGCTATGTGTTATAATTGCAATTCAGATTTCAAACTGGTTTCAACTGGTTTCAACTGGTTTGACAATTTCACACCTTTTCAAACTTTGCAATAATTATGCTCATGGCTTGAGTTATATTAATAGAGATAGACATGAATTATTCATGGTAATTACATGATAAACAAAACAAGTTAATATGGTAAGATTTATACCAGCGTGAATTTCAGTCACATTAATAAAACGAGTACTATGTCAATGGTATTATGTAGAATAATTAAATTAAAATTACTAAGCTAGGATTTATATCAGCATGACTTTCCATCAAGTTAAACAGAGACTATGTAAATGTATAAACTACTACTTCGATAGTATTCTGTAGAATAATTAAATTGATTACTTACTATTTTCTCTTAGTTGGCTTCTTTGGTGTTGTTGTTGTTGATCCCTTTTCATGAGTTCAATCTCAAGCTCTAATTATTTAATTCTCTCTGCCATGGCTGTAGAGAATGAGGCATTGATGAAGTTCCCTGCTCAATCGCCAGCTTTTATAGTGAAAATTTCATCTTGTGGTTGCAAGATGAAATTTTGCAACTGTTATTATAATTTCTCTTAACAGATTGATCAACTATCACTTTGGTTGGTATTTTATTTATTTTCCATTTGTTATACTATCAATGGTAAGACTTTACAAGTTTACAATATGGTCATGAGATCATTTAAATTTTTGTTGGCAGGTCTGAG
Organism: Himantozoum antarcticum; assembly: GCA_027564295.1. NCBI lineage: Eukaryota > Metazoa > Bryozoa > Gymnolaemata > Cheilostomatida > Bugulidae > Himantozoum > Himantozoum antarcticum. The sequence goes on from JAOQGN010000005.1 coordinate 227,660, forward strand.
TCATGCGGGTACCATATATGCTTGAATGTAGATTACGTACATGACATCGGCAGCAATAAGATGCCAGGCGTTCCAATGGGTGCAGTGATAAGATGCCATGCGATCCAACGGGTGCAATAATAAGATGCCAGGCGTTCCAAACTAAACCTCTGCTGGTGGAAGTAATGCGGACAAAATTGAGCGTATTTAGGTAAACAAAATTCCATCGCAGAATTCGTTGGATTTTTTTCAGTGCATAATAACAAGGTTGTGCGGGGCATCGTTTGCATATCTTATAGTTCATAATGATGATCAAGTCTAACTAAGACTATACATCTCCAGCTCTGTCTATCATTTGTATTAGAATATTTATAATAATTATTAATAAAAGTGTAATAGGATATGTAAGCTATAGTCTAATGATTAAATTTGCTAGGTATTATTATACCGTTGGTGCATTTCTGTTTAAAAAATATCTAGTATTAACTATTTCTTGGTATTAATTATTCTGGCGTAGTACTTAAATTATAACCTAATTCATACTGTCCTTTACAGTTTGTGTATGCAAGTTGTAAGATTGAGTCTTGTACAGTCCACTCACTGGGAAGAGAATTATGTAAAACATCGTTTAATAAATGATTCGCATTGTAGCTTCGAGACATACTAATTATGTTAACAGCAAAAAAGACAACGACTAGAAGTAAACCCATCACTGATTTCACTCTCAAGGAACGAATGGATCTTTTTAAACCACCAATAGTAGAATTGGGAGAGAGTTGATTTATTAATGTATTATGATTATTACCTATTTTCTTGGTAGGTCCACTATCAGTTTGTTCTTTGTTCAAATCGTTTGTCAATTGTGTATCGATTGATTTAAAGGGGGCCATTATTATGTATATGAACGTCTTTAACGTTTGCCCTCACAAATGCAAATAGTGGTTAGCTATTGATGTAAGTGTATTTAAATCCATACCATGGGATACTATTGAAAATACCAGCATAACAATAATGATAAACGAGGTTGTTGACTGATGATAAACATGACCGGACATGAATTGACCAAATAAGTTATGCTAATGATGTTAACTACCGGTATATATATAATGTATGCTACCGGTATATAGCAATATTTCGAAATAGTTTACGCATATCAATAGCGCTGACAAAGCAAACTTGACAAATATTAGCCATGGTGGAAAAATTAACAGATGCTTACAAAAGTTAACTAGACGAAGAGAGGCTGACACTACTACTAGTACGGAGTGATAGTTATTGACAATGAGCCTATACAGTTAGTTACCCGTTCAAACCAATCTATTTTTTGCAAGAAAACTATAACTTACTTAAAAAAAAAAAAGAAAGACAATCTATAAAA
>JAOQGN010000005.1:237567-249805 GCA_027564295.1 Himantozoum antarcticum
AAATTGAAGGGAAAAACTGCAGATCAAACTCTATTCAGTAACAAACGTTGCAGTATGGTTACGCTGTTAGATTTAGAGTGTAGTGTAAAAGCAGTGCTCAGTCTGCAGGCTGTATGACCCTGTAACAACTGACAAATACAACTAAAATCTTCCATGTGCATACATAAACTTTGTTAAAAAGTTTGCAATAGACCCTTTAAGAAAGCTCTTACACTACCACTGCTAAAAATAATTTTTAATTATTGGGATGTTCACACTACAAATGTCAGCATAAAATAATCAACTTTTTAAAAAATATTATTTCTTGCTGGGGCATGTTCACTGACGCACCGATTTTATTATTTTTTAATATAACATTTTAAAAAAATGATAAGAATATTATTTTTAGGTTCGGTGAACTAGGTCGAGAATGCGCCTAATGAAGAAGGATGGTAAATATAAATATTGAACTAGAGATGAAAGGACATGTAGTGAAGGACTACCGAATGACATTTTCATTTAGCCAGTGACTGTTGGTGTAATTGAACCACTTCATATTTATCTTTATACAAGTATCTTTACTTTGCAGGTGGCCCTTATGCAGGCTACTCTAGCCATGGTGGAAGAACTGAATGGTACAAATGTTGCTTTAAACTCTTTATGCCCTGGGCTGATTTCTGGCACCAACCTATTCTATGCTAACACAGATAAATCTAAGTATGTACACTAAAGTTTTGAAGATTAAGGCATTATTGCTGTGTGATATTAGGATTCCAGCGCAGTGACAGCAGGTGGTCTGATTGCTATGCCTTTCAACTGCCTATTGTTTCAATGTTGCACACTTACAATGGATACAGCAAGTATTTGTTGCAAATTAAAATTGTCACATTTATTTCACAGTTACCGGTAGCAAGCTTTTATACGTTTCTGTATTCTAATGCTTTATTTATAAATCTCAGGGTTGTTCATGCAAATGGTTGCCCTTGAGATTATTGCAACATTTGTCTCCTACTCCTTTAGAGTAGGGCAACAGTAGTTGCAGAACTGAGGCAATGAAATGTTGAGAGGAGACCACAGGAGAACTCTCTCTTTTGTGTGGAACCCACCACTCTGGTTGGGTAGCGACGGCAAGCTGTTGGACTGTTGTCTTCTCATGGTATGAAGGAGTGGCTCACTGGTTGCAACCGTCTCTTGGTGGGAAAGGATTACAGTGGGTTGAAGCAGCACCCCGGTGGGCTGTAACTGTTTCCACTGAGGTGGAATGGGTTGTTTTTCCTCTGGGTTGTTGCTCGCCCATAAATCTGTTGACTTCCATGTCTCAGTCAGTTTCATCTCACCCTAGAGACTGTTGCCATGCCATGATGTCAATAAGTTCTTGATAGAGGGTGCAGATTATCTCAGGAGTAAGCTTCACTGCAGGCAAGCCAGCATGAGATAGTGATACTACCGCATCCATTTCCGACCCGTTAAGGATGGCTCCATCTATAGAGTAAACCCGGTATGGAGGCGACCGGTCCCAAGATACCGGATACCGCATTCATCCTGAATTGTTCTGGGCCAAGGTGCCATGGGTTCAGAGGCGCAGCTGCCTCTTCCATGTGTCACAGCATCTGAGGATACGCGTCCAGGTATCTGGTCCGTGCTTGCGCATTTCTTCTTGTGATTCTGAAGATGATTGCAGAGGAAACTACTGGATTTCAGTGACCATTTCTTGAGTGCTGCCTGGATCTGGCAGTGGAGTGACATTCCTTTGCTCAGGTCCATTAGGTACATGTAGAAGTTTTGCTGTTGCCTTTGCCATCAGAGGGGAATGCTGGACGGATCTGGGATAGTTGCCAGGTAGCCCTGTAATGCTTGGCCATCTCCATGGATCCTTGATCTTGGAGCTTGTTGGAAACTCTCAAAGCTGGGCCAATATAGTTTTAGCCATTTCTCATTCTGCGTAAAAATTGGCCCTGCCTCTTGATCTGGTAGGTATAATTGGGGAAGGCAGTTAGCACCTGATAGGGTACAGTGAACTTGGACTGCAACTTTGGATTCTCACCCTACTGATGCTGGCATTCCTCCAGTAGGACCTGGTCACTGATGGCGAAGAGTAGGGGCTCTTTAGTGGCTTCCTGGCAAATGTTGGTCTGCTCTTACCTTGTGCATCATGGGCCTGCTTGAATCGCTCCCTGATCATCTGGGCATACTCCGTTTGGAAGATTGGCGGACCTCACAATTCTTGACAAGGCATCAGGTATCAGCTGACATGTTGTCCCAATGCCAGGTCAGATGGAGTCGGGTGAGGTTTTGGTGACCCTGGAAGGTGCCATAGTGTGGATCTCCTCCAACACCAGGCTACAGCTGCTGGTTGGACAAACAGCACAGCACCAGATTTTCCTTGGATAGCGGCTCTGACTCCAGCACTCTGTCTTCCCAAATTCTCAAGTGGTCCTTCATCTGATGGAATTGTTGCAGCTCTCAGCCTACTGCTTCTTGCTGTTTGGGACTGGTCTCCCGTCTCAGGCGGCTGCATAGATCTGGGTCACAGAAATGTGAGCAGGTAGTTTTATCTCTGACCAAATCTAAGGGAAGTGAGGCCAGGTGAGGAGGTTTGCCTGCCACTGCTGTCGGAGGAGCCCTACATGTTCCACCAAATCACAGATTGTTGGGTCAAGAATTTTGGCCTGGGTGGACCATCCATCTCTTCATTTGATGAACTCATACTGGCAGCAGCCTTGCAGACTCACCAGCTTACTCCTTCTACATTACCAGGCTTCACTCTAGTGTGGTGCTCCAGTGAGTACTTTAATTCTGGCTGGAGATCTATCTCCTCTTGCACAACCAGAGGAGGGGGCATGGTCAGTCCTCATCTGGAATAACTGACCATAGAGGTATGGTCGTAAGTGTTTGACGGCCTTTACTACTGTCAGTAGTTCTTTCTGTGTTCTCTCCGCATTCTCTCTCTTCTCTCAGCAGTTCCTCTAGGCCGAAGACAGCATCTTGCTATAAAAAGCTAGGACTCTCTCCATCCCTTCCTGGACCTGGGAGAGGACATCTCTTGTGCCCATGGTACTGGCATCTGTACCGAGGATATAGGCCACCTTTGGGTCCTGGTATCCCAATGCCAAAACCATGTGGAGCCCCTGTTTTTGCTTCTCAAAGGCCGTCTGCCAAGTGTGCTGTCACTCCCAGACGGCTCCTTTGCTGGCAGTCTACTCAACAGCTTGGCATGGGTAGCGAAGTAAGAAGATGTTGTTGATAATACTCTGCTGTGCCCAGGAATGGCTGCAGGTTCCTCACGTTGGTGGGGAGGTCAGCTGTTTATGGCTGAAATCTTATCAGGATCAGTGGCCACACAGACGGCATGTCTGAGGTACTTAACTTCGGACTGTAGTAGGTCAGACTGCAGCAGCTCACACTTGGAAGACTTGAGCTTGTGGCCAGACTGGAAGAGATGTGACAAGATCTCTTCCACTGCTAGCAATATGTCTCCATTGTCGATCATTGCACTCTAGCTCCTGGCCATTAACTATGATCATAGGTCAGGTAAAATTTGAGCATTTGAGCATTTGTAAAACTCGAGCATTTGTGAGCTATCTGGAATGTCATCTCAAGGATGGCATCTTCGCTGATCTGACTCATGACAAACATTAGATCGATCTAGTGTGTCATCACGTGGATTGTCGGTTTGATGATTCCATAGAACAGTAGCCGAGTACCATCGGCCATCACTCCGTGTGATTGACAGGCTTCATCCTGGATGTAGGTGCTGTGAAGCAATCGGTCAAAAAGATGCCTGGCCAGTAGATTTGTTCACTAGTAGCTGAGTCGTTCTCCCTTCAATCCGTATGGGAAGAAATAGCTGGACCAGTAAGACTTTCCCAAGCTCCTAAGCTGTCCACGGACTCTGCAGGCTGAGGGGGACTGCAAGGTTATAGATACAGGGCGGGCAGCAGGCCACCACTGGGTAGGTGGTCCAGTGGTCATGGAAGGTATTTCGCATCCTCGGCAAGAAGGGAATTGTATGTTATATATAGGAATAGGGGTTTCCATCCTCGGGGAAATTGGTATTGGGGAGTGTGGGTAGGTCTATTTGGGCTCCTCCCACTCATTGTTAATGTCGACATTTTGGTTTGAGATTGGCTTCTGTTTGTCTGTTATCGGCTGAGTGGTTACCTTGTCTGTCTCTGGGAGCCCTGGGTGATGTCGTACTACTAGGATCCATCCATCCAGCCCTATTGACAGTAGGCCGGGCTACTGCTGTGGGCGCTGTCAAATTTCTAGCTTCCGGTGAAGAGTGGGGTCTCTTGGTTCCCTTATTAGTTTCACATTCCCACCAAAAGTGGCCTTCCTTGCCACCGTCTCAGCACATGAGGCTTGGCACTTCCTGCGGGAGGAAGGATGACGGTTTCACTTTCTTGGTCAATTATGCCTCTGCCTTGAACAAGGTCTCCATGAGACCAGGGGCCAGTGGGAAGGCCTCCTTGGCATCTTTATGTCCCACAAGGGTCTCTTATCCATGGTAAAGTCGGTCTCCTGCTGGCCAGATCTAGAGATATTCATCCCAGACCCTGATGGCCCTTTCTACAGTGTTTGTGTTCACAGAGGGCAGGTGCCATTGCAAGCAGGCATCGCCCAGGGTGCGGGGGAATGTGTTCATCTGAATATGATGGCCCTAGGGAAAGTACTCATAAGCGGTGTTGGCCAACGCTCCACTTCGGTAGCATGCTCTTATAGAGTTGTTTTAGAGTATCGCTTCAGACTGTTCAATTTTTGCACAAATTCTCAAGTTGAGAGACCGAATCTGGCTCTGAGGGAAGAAACATGCGTGCCTTGCAGTGTGGAGTCTGCCACAATCCAAGCCTCTCCCTTCAGAGCCTCTCTCAGTTGCAGGATGGTAGCCAGCTGCTCCTAGCCGGTTGACCTCGGTCACATCCATGAAGGACTAGAGGAACTAGTTTACATCTCCCTCACCATCGTTATAGGGTGCTTTGAACTGGCTCCGGAGATTTTTTGCAAGTGTTCTTCATGCTTCGGCTCCAGTATGTCTGTGAGGTGGCCAAAGACCAATTCCTCATCGACTCCTATCTCCGGGTATCATACTGTAACCTCAATGGACCATAGGTCGAAGAAAGGGTTCTGTTGGGAAAAGCACTTGCCTGGGTTCTGAGTTCTGGATGAGGTTTCATCAGATCCCACCACTGCTACCAATGTAATGTTTATCCCTACTCCCTTAGAGTAGTACAACAATAGTTACAGAACCGAGGCAATGAAACTTTGCGAGGAGGCCACAGGAGAGCTCTCACTTATGTGTGCAACCGGCCACTCTGATCGCTTGGCGACGCAGAGTGTCGGGATGTGATTATTAGGCCCTCGGCCAGAAATTGCACTACTGCAGAGCAATGTGCGAAGCAATAATAGTGAAGCTGTAAATATGTTTTAGTAATATTGCATGAGTTTAATTCGTACAAGCCTGCATTGAGGTAAAAACACAACTGTCTGCTATAGGAGTTATCATCGGAACGCCTATGACACCGCCGATCATGTGACATAGGCGATCATCATTGTCACACATAATACCCGGAGAGTAGTGATAATATGTAACATAATTTGGGTAGCATAGTTCTAGTAGCATAGAGAATAGTAATAATAATCCATGCAGCATAGTTTGGATAACATAGTAAGTAAGAATATTCCGGGTGATAACATAAGTAGTCTATATTTATATTATGTTGGTTAGTCCGGAGCAGAGTATGATTCCATTACATATTGTAATGGTTTGTGATCTGCTGTACTCTAAGCAGGGTCCAGACCATCACAAGTCCTCAGGCTATTGGTTAAGTGCTGGAGCGCGGTAGCTTGATAATTTAGTAGAACTGGTGATTATTTGGTGCCTCCTCGGTAGAGCAAGGTCTGTTATCTGTATGTGACACAACTCCTATTTAGAAGCAACAAGACGTAGTTGTAGAGATCATGTTGAGATCAAAGGAAGCTTATGATTGAACAGAGCCTTAGCGCAAAAAGAAAGTAGTTAAAACCTGGGTAGATAGATGGAGTGCCAAGTCTCCTTAGATGTGCGCTGTTCGGAGTCCTAGTCTCAACTGAGCTACAGTACAGAATGTTAGATCAATTTATACTATTCTAGGCCCACTAGGGGGAGCTAACAGCTCGGTAGGGGTCGGTAAATAGGTCGGTAGGGGTCGGTACCAGGTCGGTATAGGTCACTACAGACCTTAAAATATGGTTAAAATAGTATATAGACATGTTAGATTAAATGTTAGACCGGTATAATAAACACTGCACATCATAGACTTTATACCAACCGTGAAACAATATAAAAAGGCTAGAATACAGAGTACAAAGTGGCCTCAAGTATATACAAGTTAAGGTCAATTGCAACCACTTTGTATGCATAGTAATTACAAAAGAATAACAAAAAGTAATACAGTCACAGATCTGTTCAAGCATGAAACAAACAAGTAAGGTTAATGAAAGTTCGGTAGCTATTTGGTGGCTACGAGGTGCTTGCTTGACATAGGTGACTCCTAGCAGTGGGTAGTAGTAGATATAAGTATGTACACTGGGGAGCGCCGTCAAACCACAACAGTATGTTATTCAATCATGATCGTAAATTCAATGCGAATTGTTGTGCTATCATCATGATACAACTGTATACAAATGTAGTTAGTTTCTCAACGAGTGTGATGACACAACTCCCAAACTTATAACTTGTTACTAGTATAATTATTTGTTTTTTATTTAAAATAACAAATTATATGCATAATTATTCATTCATGGGTTACATTTCTGATTTATAGTTGTGGGTATAAATTGTTATTTTAAATACAAGTATAATAATAGTTATAATGATAATAAGTATAATAAAAGCAAACGAAAGGTTTGGTAATTTATCATGTTCTGCCTTCTGGCTAAACCTTGCCGCATAAAAATGTTCTACAATAGGTTTATATGATATATGCATGCATGTATGCATGTATGTACGCATGTATGTACGTATGTATGTACGCATGTATGTATGCTTGTATGTACGCATGTATGTACGCATGTATGTGCGTACGTATGTACGCCTGCATGTACGCATGTAAATATGTATCTGCGCATGCATCTGCACTTGTATATACAATCAAAGTCTATGCAGATACGTTAGTTTATTGTATCAGGAGTAATAAATCACATGATATAAAATATGTGTTCAATCTGTTGTCAGATGTACAAATAATACTCTTCACATGATGTTAGTTCTATTATGTTCAATGTTCAACTATACAGAACTAACTAAGTACATGTATATGCTAGATATAATACTATTAATTTACAAATAAATTGTTCAAATCCACCTAATTATTGGTTCCTACCAGTTTAAACAACACCAAAACCAAAATCATTAATTATTCCATCTCAGAAGTTAAACATAAATGCAGCAAGACTAATAATAGCACCCGATCCTGAAGTTTTTGGGAATTTTTTATGAATTCCATATATTTTCTCTCAAGCAGACTATCATCAAACAAAATATGTATATTCTTAAAACAGCTGTGAGTCACAATAGAACAATTTAAAAGTTTGAAATTCGTTGACAATATTTCCTGTGTTATTTGATCAGCAAAAAAGTATCAGTTTACAGCAAACTCAATTTTTAATTTAAATAATTGCTTAGACAAGCCGGTGTATTCTAAGCATTGCTACAATTCATGGTAATAGCTCCCTGGAAATAACGAGACACTATAAGTATAATTATGTTACGGAGTGAATTTGAATTGCTCCAAATAGCTCTCAAATAACAAATATAATTTCGTTTTACTGTAAACTCATCCATGGACTAGTTTTATGTTCCAATTGCCAATAAAATGTTACATAATTGAAGGTGGAGGCATCAATGCCGCACAAGATAGCCTACAAAGGATACCGGTGTGTGTGTGTGTGTGTGCTGTGTGTCACCCATCAGTAACTTGATTAGAAGGCAATAATAGCTTTTGTTCAATGCCGCACTTTAGTGAAAGTAAAAATAAAATTTATATCTCCTATCCATCATTTCAAGAAATATAAGATCCTAAAACTCGCATTACTCAGAGATTATAAGAAACATTTACAAAATTGTAATTATACAAAATATGCATAGATATCCATGTTAGAAGAGACAAGAAAGAATAATAATACATATATAATAATAATATAAGATAGAATAATTTGTATACAGTTGTTTGGAGACATTACGTCACATAACATAAGAGGATGACATCATTTACCTACTAAATTCATGCAAGAAATATCTCTCCATTTTTGATACCTGTAAAGCCTACAACACTTTGATATACAAGTTGTCCACCTACGATAGTCTTTTCCACTTGTCCATATAAGGTCTTGCCCAAATATGGTGAGAGTTTATTCTTGTGATAGAGCTTATCAGCTGTCACCTACAAATGAAATTAGACAAACTAAATACAGTAGCGTATGGTATCTTTCAACAATAATAGAACCTTGGGGAACTCCGGCTTGAATGAGTACCTGCAATAAGCCCCACCTCCCTATTCCAATGCAATCCATTGTTTGTTGGTTTTGTTTAAGGTGGCAATCCGATAGCAGAGCTAGTCGAGGGAAACCCACCAGGCCTCCAGTCTTTTACCTGCTGATCAGAACACAGGAAATAGAGAGACAGAGAAATAATGTTTGACCACAGCAAGAATTAAACCCAGGACCTCATGATCGAGGTGCTGCAATCTTAGTCACATGACCATCTCTGCTCCCTAAGTTGCAATTTAATGCCAAAGGAGAGGAGCTGTTAAATAAAATTACCAATATAAGGACGTCAAATAAGAACAAAATATTTATGATCAGAGTCCAGTGTCATTTTCAAACACTGCATTTTATGAAAGTTCATGATGATCTTTGAATCATGGCTTGAATGGTGAAAATCGATCTCTATCTCTAACAAACTGGAGTGTACACATTACTTATCAGAAATCTAAAGTGTTCTAAAATTCGCTAAAAGAATTGTTGATTTTGACAGTTAGACTGATATAGGTTTAATAAAACCAGAATTAATTTAACCATGAAGATGAAGATAAAAAGAAAATCACATTTGAGTAGCATACTTCCCCGGATATAGGATTTTGATAGGAGAACATTTCCCGTTGAACCCTATTGTGATGTCGTATAAGTCCCGGTTGTGATGTCATTGATCACGTGACTAGCCAAAGTAACCAGATCTTCCCATATAGCTAGTCATATAGATAGCTGGTTTATGCTGCTATAATCCACTCTAAACCTTGCTTTCCTTAAGATTTAGTGTTAAAGTTTGGGTTGGGAAGTTTTATCACGACCAGTAGCGTGAGATTAGCGGTTGGGATCATCATTTGAGTGCCTGGGTTGACATTTTAAAGTTTGGATCACAGGCTACTGAACACCGTTCTAATTGCACATGTCTGCAAAGTCTGTGTTTAAAGTTTAAGTGTTAGAGTTTGGACCATTAATTCCCAGGCTCTACGCAATAATTTACTTCTAGCACCTGATGGAGACCATGTGTTCGTATTTTGATGAGTGTGGAAACCAACCACAACCTATGAACTAAGGTTAAGGACTCACTTCAAAACTTAAAAATATTATTATTGACAGCCACCAACAATGAAATAATTTGCTACATTGCGAGACAACCTTATCAGGTTTTAAGATTATGGCTTTATTAGCTACGTGACACCAATAGGGCAAATACTTACAGTGAAGGCTTTATCAGGATTCCAGATGACAAGATCTCCTCTCAATCCTGATGAAATGTGGCCAACTTTCATGCACAGACCTGCATGTCTAGCAGTGTTTCCTGACATCAATTGTGCCATGTCTGGCACTGAGATGCCACGCTCTCTGCAGCCTGTCCAGAATAATGGCAAACCTATCAAAGGAAATAAGTAACTAATTAACAAGTTATGCTGATATTTATGAGGTACACTCGTCTGATATTCATGTTTTCATATTAGTCTACTATATAGTAGGGCTGCGTTAGAGTCTGGTTGACCCGGCTCGGGTTGAGTCAAAGCTTGAACCGACAATACAGGGTCATTGATTGGCATTGTTTAGGGTCAATTAAAATTATTGTTGCATATGTTATCTACAAAGGAAACTTCAGACCTGTTGGAGATTAACTGTGATATTTACTAACTGATATAATTATAACGCAATTAATTAAAGTCAATAAATATACTAAATTACTAAAAGATAAATATTTTCATTGCAAAAATGTAATTACTACAATCAACTAAATCACTTTGTTTGTTTATTTGTTGTATTTCATCAAATAAACAGTACATTACATAAACATATAAATAGAAAAGGATGATGATGAGGCCCACTGGCGCAATAGCACTGCAGCTAGTCAAGACGCCCGGCCTTATGAGTTATAGCAAGCAGAATTCAATTAGTATTAAACAATATCTAAAAGGTGGTGCTTAAGAGCCACTTTGAAGGAGTATAGAGATGGTATATTTCTTATAATTAATGGGAGATCATTCCACAGCACTGAGCATCTGGAAGATATTCTGTGATGACCTGCAGCAGATTTAGAAGGTGGAAGGGCAAGGTTTGAACCTTGCCTCGAGTATGATATGAATGTGTGAGATGGTGCAGTGATTGATATAAATGTGAGTGTGCCAGAATGAGGAGTCTGAAAGTGTATAGTTGATTAAAAGGCAATATATACGATTGTAAGTATAAAAGCGCAGAATGGCTCATCGCAGACTTCTTAAATATAATTCACAACATTGTATTGTGGAAAGCTTCTAATGAATGCATATACACATTAGGGGCATTACCCCAGGCTTCCACACAGTGATTTAGTTTTGAATGTATTAACGAATTGTAAATTAGTTTTAGAGCACTTTTTGGGAAATACTCTGAACATTTGTAGATTAAGCCAGCAGCTGGTCGTCACTGCTTCATTAAAAAATTTATATGTTGCTTCCATGTTATATTTTTATTGATTGTAACACCGAGAAATTATATATACTCTAATTCTTGTATTGGCTTAATCATAAAATAGTAATGAATTGGCGTTAATAAAGCTTTTGTTCTGGTAATTTCTCATTATCATATAATTGTCTTTTCCATGTTCACTGTTCATTTATTTTTATTGCACCAAGGTTCAATATTAGATCTTAGAATTTCCTATACTTTTGTATCATAACATCTGCATGGTGTGGCCTACCTCGACAAGACCTCTCTTAAATGTACCCGAGCTTTACTCAGCTGGGTTTTTTCATGGCTCACTTCAGCCCTACTAAATACGGTATGAAATAAGATATTTGTCAACTTGCTTTAATTTTGTATGTAATTATAGTTGTATTTGTATTTTATTTGTATTTACATTTTATTTCATCAATAATTTCATATGAAAGCAAAAATTCAGGATCATCCCAAGGTGGTAATGATGAGCACCACATGCGCAATTGCTGGTCCTAATCTAAAGGCGCAGTGCCTAAACAGGGAGCACAGCAGCAGCCTAAAGCTAGGTGGAGCGGCTCATTCCTATTCTCTTGCCTTATTCCTTAAAGGTCAAATAAGTTCAAAATATGTTATTTTCAAACTCTGGATTTTATGAAGGCCCAGGGTAAATAAATGGTACAAATGTATCCCTGATGTTTTGTAGCGCACATGGATATATAAATTATTAGCAGTGGAAGCGTGTAAACTGACCCAAAAATTAATTCCATCAAAATACAATCAGACTGAGATAGGTTCTATAACATATTCATCCCAATATACATACAGAAGAAAAATCAAATCTAAGTACAATATATTTTCAGATAGAGCAAAATATTGCTCTATCTGGAAGAGCAGATAGAGCAATATAGAGCAGATACAACTCTATTTCCCACTGTAGAGTTGTTCCCACTATACAGTGGGAAATATGCATTTTGAAAATTGCATATTTCCCCAATTGATTGCCATTGTGATGTCATTGGAGTCACTCCTGCCTTGTAATTGGTCATGTGACTAGCCAAAGTACCAAGGTCATGATTTCCTTATAGCTAGATAGATAGAGAGCTGTAGCTGCTGGTTCATTCTGCAGTAATGTATTCCATCCATAGGTGCACACAGTATTTAATGATAATATTTTTGTGTTTGTTTGATCCTTAAAACATGAACATGGTTTCTATGGACAACAAATAAGAGTTTATTCTCTTCTCTATATTGAAGTGTAGATATTGCACTCCAGATTTCAGTTGTTGCTTGTACTTTGTTGTTATTAAGACAAGACAGTTGA
>JAOQGN010000005.1:268448-278591 GCA_027564295.1 Himantozoum antarcticum
TAATCGTAAAATATTTATAATAACGATCGGATGTTGTTGCTTTCACGACAGGAAATTGATTTATTTGACTCGCCAATATAATGCAATGAGTATCATTAGTCTTACGATGCAGTGATGTTTTATTAAAAATAAAAAAATAATAAATTAAATACATGAAATCGCATCAACCCGTTTGGCCTTTCCTGTTATATTTATTTTGGCATTGCATCGTCGATCTCGGAGATCAAAGGCTCCCTTAACTTCTACTACCTACTATTTTTGTTTAAACAAAAAATCAATACAGTATTAATGCAAGTTTACTTTCCCAAGTCTATTACTCCAAGTGTAATCCAATTTCGAAGTTATAGTTAAGCTAGCAGCAAAAAAGATAACAAATCACTTCTCAAATTGTTTTATCACCAATCACAACAAATTAAAATGAAAATAATAACTGATACAACATTGCAAGTGAAGAGGATTTAGCTAAAAAGAAATGCCAGAGTGAAACACTCAGTTGACAGTGCAATTATTTCAGTCCCAAAAAGCAAAATAACTATATAAAATATTTCTAGCAGGCAAGATGAGCTATACCCCTTAGCTCATCGATTTTTAAACGTCTTTTACCAAGCCACCTACTCCACTATCGATCTGTGAGCACATAACTCCCAATGGTAGATTAAGATCAGCGCCACAAATATTTTGTGACGACAAGCGATATTTGATTATAATTGTTGATACGCACACATGGTGTGGTGGTGCAATGGTATCGCCCCCAATTACTGGCATCTCACGAATGAAATAGAAACTTTTATAATGATTCAAACATACATCATGTTTGATTTTGTGTTGAAAAATAAATCATCAATTAAATCATAAAATTAATTAATATAAATAAATATAAATCAATTAAAACATTAATATAAATTATAATCAATATTATGTCACATAAACCATTAATAAATATAAAACAATTAATAATAATAATTATAGAATTATCTTATTAATTATATTAGTATTACGGTGGTTTTCGGATACACCAAGTGTAGTGCACCAAATTGATCCACAGACGAAACGTTATTGAAAAAGGAACAAAAAGGAACAAAAAGCATTTTTAATAGTAACTTGATCAAAAAACAATAAATTGAACCACACGACAGGCCATCGGGCCCATTTTGTGGAACAAATGAAATAATATTTTCACGACGTCTTCAGATACCACTATTGTCAGTGAATGTACAAAATCAGAGTATTCAAACATCAGAGTAATCAAACTTTCACGGTTTTTGCTGACTACAGTCGGCCATGTTGTTTAAGGAATTAATGTGTTTGACTCAATGTAGTTAGAGAAAAGTAGGCCTATGATGATATTGACATCTGCGAAGAGTAGGTGTTGTTAGTGGCTATTAAATATATAGAAAATTAACAATTGATTGCATCGTTCGAAAATGATCAACTCCATGGCGATATCACATTTAATCAAATTGCACGCTTGGAAAATATAACATAACCTGCACATGGGTGTATCTGAAAGTGGTGGCGGCGTAATAGGCATTTTCGGAAAATGGTCGCGTTCTAGAAAAAAAAAATGAACATTAGTTTTCCAAATGCTACAAAAACGTTACCGTATTGGAATATATTCATTTATTATAAACATAAAATGAAAGAAAACTGTGCTGTAGAAAATTACAACTACTTAAATTTGCACATTTCCGCGACATTTCCGGAGGGCAGCGATCCTTGTTGATAAATATTGTATCAAATGGGAACAGATACATACATTTTTACATACATAGATACATACATACATTTTTGCATTACATCGCAAAAACAAACCGAAATGCTGTTGTTATCTCATTCTGTATTCAGACAGAGTTAGTGCTAATTTAGAAGATGTTATTTTTACTTTCTTGCTCAAGAAATGGCTAAGTGTTCGTCTTTGGAATGCATCTGTTTTGTTTTTGTCATTTTGGATAATTTCTAAATTTTTGTATATTAAATTTATTCAGTTTGAACGGCCGTTCAAAGACAAGTTCCTCGTCTGAAAGCGCCGAATGGCGAAATAATTATTAAAATTATATTACTACTATTAAAACGGCTATTTTTGTTTTTTTTATTTTAGTTGTTCGATGCCCTAGCGATATTATTATATGGTAATCCAATAGCAGAGCTATTGAGGGAAGGGAAGTCCACAGCACAGATGTTGCCGTAGGGGTTTCATATGGATGAGGAAGATATCTTCCACGGGCAAAAACCTCCCAGTCAACGGTGGAACTCGAACTCACGTCTTTGCAGAAAACTTGTGTCATAGCTGCAAGCTTAGACCACTAAGCCACCATGACATGTAGACAATTGACTTATTATTGCATGGACCAACCATAAGCTGCACGAAACAGAATTGGACAGACATTAGTTTTGTACTGTTTTCGGTGGTAATCCAATAGCTGAGCTAGTCGAGGGAAACCCAACCTGATAATTTACCCGTTAACTAGAACACAGCGAGAAAGCTCGGTTGAGATTAGCAAACAAGGTCAGGACTCTTGCCCAAGATTTCCTAGAGAAATAATGTTGACTTTTGAATCAAACTCAGGACTTCATGAACGAGGTGCCACGATCTTACCCACTTGACCATCCCTGCTCCATGCTGAAATGATAACCAAACTAGTCGACTGCTTGTTACTCATGTTCACCAACTTTCTCATGCAACAATTTGTATGACTGAGCTTGAACATGGGGACTTGGCAATGACTAAGAAGCAATGTTACAAATTACAAGCAAGGTGCAATGTCACACTTGTTGGACATGTTGCAACAGAAATGTGTTGCACCTGTTTGTGCCCTAATAATTTGATCTTCTTATCTTGCCATTTAACGGGCCACATGAACAAAACAATGACAGACTGGACGTACTGTGGCTGATGGTGGCGAGTAGTCTAGCTATTGGTTTTTGTGCAGTACTCTCTCGTCCCTACCATCCAGTAAAGCTTCCTACCCATTCCATAAATATTAACCAACAATCCATACTGGTATACTACCACTACTACCAGTAAGAACATTACTACATATCTGAATAGGAAAACATGGGTCATCAAGGTCAAGGTATGATCAGTAACAAACCAATCTCCAAATACAACAATCAACCTATTTCCAATAACCTATATGATCTGTATTTGTCTTTCCAGAGAAGTAATATTACTAATTCAGACAGGCGCTGGATGGGTGATGGACAGGCGCTGGATGGGTGATGGACAGGCGCTGGATGGGTGATGATGCTTGTTGCACATAGGGATCGGTGATGATGCTTGTGCGTATTTGTTTGTCGAAAGCACTGCGCCACATCGCAAATTCCAAGGCTCGAAGGAGTCGCAATTGTCACCAAATATGTTTATTATGCTCTTAATACTGTCTATTAATTTGATCTGAAGATAACTCTATCAATGCGTAATTTGGTTTGCAATATGATTAACTTGACACAAAACACACAGTTTCTAGGCTATGTGTCTAATGTGACACTGTTATTTACACTGCGTGCTATATTACAAATATATTATATGATACAGCAGACTTGTAACAGTGAAATAATTATGTGCATATAGATAAAGTACTAAACTTGAACACCTATTAGTTTATTTGGCCCAATTTCGGGAGTTATTGTAAAATGAGAGAAGACAATTCACACTGAAATAAATTGGATCGGCATGCAATCACAGTCTTCGGAATCAAATGGGGTCATGGGCTCGATATAAGTAAAAGTTAGGTTTGAGTAACTTAATTTCAATCTCTAGTGCCTAATAATGCATACAATATGCTATCATACACAGCTGAAACAGTGAGAGTGGTAGGGAGGGAGCCTAGACTTATATTTAGCATGCAAGTAACCAGGGTCCTAGTACCTACAGAGTTACAAGGCACGCATGTATAATATATACATGTATTTATGTTTGCAAAATATTAACAATAATCAACAATAATTATGCATGCAGAAAGGTATTTTCCTTATAATATATGGGGAATGTTACAGTTATTACATAATGGTATATTAGGTCATGTTTTACTACACACAACCATTAGTTATTGCAAGTATTTGGGTGTGGGTGGATATGTCCTTTGTCAACTCGTGTCAAAAGCTCAACAGACGCTTGCACAATACAATTGCGTACACTCTCCGAACACAAATGCATTTATTAAAACGTTTTGTATGTAAAGTGCTATTATATATTGCACAATTACTAGGTTTCCATGATGTAACACTGGCGTGACAACATAATATTTGGGATGGATTGCTGCATGGCAATTGGAAAGACTAATTTGAGTTTATCCAGTTGTTGCAATCTTTCAATGTGTAGTTTGGTAGCAACATTTTCTATAAATCAATCCTTTGGCCACATTGCAATAGTATGCAATGATGCGACAATGGGAAGCGCTTTTTGGCAATGACAGCGTGGGCGTTACGTGAACTAATTATGATACACTGCTAGACATAATGATTGATGCTAGTGCTTATCACAAGACTAGGAGGCGCACTTTGCATAAAAAATTATAATATAAATAATTTGTAATATAATGCAATAATTCTTTTGAAATGAAAATTTAATAAAAAAATTGAAATTATAAATTTAAAATTAATTTCAATTTTAATATATTGAACTAACTATATTTAATATATAACTATCACAAATAATTTAAAATTTATGAATTAATATCATAATGGTTAATGTTTAATAATGATCAACATGATAATAATTAATTATCATTTACTTCGTATCCTACTAAATCAGTTTTGCATATCCATTGTTTTAGGATTTCCAGTAGCAAGACTTGGGGGAAGAATTCTCTTACCAAGTATTCGCCGTAAACTTCACCAGACAATTTCCTAACAGTTGTTAAAGGCATGCTCACTAAGACCATCAGCACAATTCTATCACCATTGACCATACAACATATTTTCTTTAACAATTTTCATATATTATGAAATCATTATTTAATGATTACTTTATATTTTGCTGTCAATGTGAGGTTACTGAACGATCTACAGTGGAACCCATTTTTGGCCTCAACGTGATCAAAAAGCAACCCGCAATTAATAGTAATTGGTAGATTTTATGAATCATGAAGTTCCTGGCACCAGGGTCAGCCGTGATTAGTGATGTTACACTATCATTTCTAGTTTGCTTGTACTGCTGGTGTATAGCCCACACTTACAAGGTATTTAATAAAGTTTGGGTGATAAAGAATCCCTCCATCTTCCTCAACTTTTCTCATTGATCGTCTCTCTGGATCTCCAGCTACAAGTACTGCATCCTGTCCATCAGCCTAGAAATAATGACGAATGACAGAATATAATAAGTTGTAATGGAGTGTTTAAAATTTCAGAGTTTTTATACCCTGCATTTCAGTAACTGTACAATGATTTAGAGGATCTATCCGCTAACATTTTGCAGATGCGTCGAATAAATGTTTGTTGGATGGAAAATCACAATACGATTGCTAGAGCTTGGTTCCATCATCACAGTTTTGTTTATGGGTAATTTAAATTCCTCAAGGAGCCACCCAAGACATGTTTTGATTCCATAATTTTTTTGAAAAATATCATATTATATAAGGTGGAAAAATTTCCAATTATAAATCTAAATCGGTACGTGTGGGATACATTAATGAATCAGCTTCCAGTTACCGTAAGTTTGAGCAAAGGAGTACCTAGATTCAAAAATTATACCATGCTCTAAATCATCTTTGGTTGAGATCTTCATAACCGGATGGTGGAAGCTGGTGACGGCAGAGGGGTTGAGGCACTACCAATAGTGCTGATAAGAATTCGAATACAACACCTAAATGCACTCTAACTCTAGGATATTATGTGTGGTAATGTTTTTCTATACTTGAGCAAATATTTGGTTCTGCATAATACATGCATGCATGGTTATGCATAATTTATCTCTTTATGATCTATTTCAAACCAAACATAATAAATCCTACAAAATATAATAAAGTGAAAGACAATAATTATACATAGCATAATTATGAAGCAGTCTGTATTGAATTCTCTGTGGTAAACTAGAATGATTGGTGAGAGAGGTGATAATGACTTATGAATGGCGGACACAGGGTGACAAGTGAGAGGAGGTAGCTGCAAGTAGACAATGGCTTGGAAAGTAATAACAAAAACAATATCTTTTTAGCTGAATCATAAATGTTATAGATGTCACAATTAAAAAATATGACAGAGCAAAATTATTGGTGTGCATTTCCGGATGCTATGAAAATAATATAATTTTGTAAGTAGATTGCTTAGTGCCAAATATTTGTGGCTGCGCCTTCATAAGTATTTTAGATGCAGGGCTTGTAACATACAGGTGACACTGAATACATGACATGCTGGTCTATGGCTTAGTCTACAAGACAATTATAACTTCAGTCAAGGCGGCAAAGTACACCTTCAGACCTCATTCATCATTTCTGGTAAACTCTAACAGCACATTATTTATTGTCAAGGAGAGGATAACGGCCCACCGCATTGGAAGCACAGAGCTATGATGTAATGGAGATAGCCTGCTGCTTGATAAGTCATTGCATAAACCTTTCATCTGTCTGATCAACAATAATATCCACATGAAGGCATGGACTAATCTAAAGAGTCAGAAGGCAACCAAGAAGGCAAGCATCTAAAGAGTGTAGCTAAACTACGATTTATTTGGCACCGAAAATAACATGACAAATTATTAAGTACTAGGTAAGTAGGTATTAGGTAATATCACGATGCCAAATTTGTCTTCATGAATAGGAGATGTTAGCTTTATATTTCAACTTTTGGAAGTTCCCGGTTGCTGCATTATTTAATAATGCGTGCCCATGGTGCTTCTTTGGCTTGGCGGTAAAAGTACAAGACAATTCGTTAACACATGGAAAAGTGATTTGTATAAGTTAATTCGGGCTAAGTTTTATGTAAAGGAAATTATTACAAGCTAAATTTTATTTCAAAACTAGTAAATATTTCCACCAAATGTCTATATCAAAAATATACTATCTAAGTATCTTTGACTATAGCACTATATTTTGACATTGCACACCCGAAATTCATTCACAAATCAGAAAAAAGCTTATATATTTTTAATATAAACTTGATGGTAGAAATGTAGCCGGTTTGAATCTGAACAATGAAAGAATCTATGGCACATTGTCTATATAGTGTCCATTGAGTGAGCAGTGTGCATAAGTCATAATCTGTATTAGCGCCTACGCTTCTGATTTATTGTAAAATTCTATTAGTAACGATAAGCCAGCAATATTGGTTTGTTTTAAGGAAATGACCCGCACAATGACGGTTGGCTTTCAGTAAAAATGCCAGCTGTTACGTAAACAATGTAGGATTTCGAATTGAAAGGAATCAACTTAATCCAAAGGATTATACTCTTATAAGGCACCAAGCCGGTGAAGTAGTTGATGAGTATAATTCAGGTGTTGAATATTATAAGTCATAGCTTAATTATAATACCATGTACGAGACCATGCGTAGAAGGCTTTTCCGGAACAAGAGCAGACTACAAAATATTCAACAGTCTTATTATGAATGAATCAGACATGGAATTGTCTTACACATCCCCTATCGCTAGTGCTCTTAAACTTAGCTTAATTTGTAGTACAACATTGCACATGTTATGGGTGTCAAATTTACTACCCCAACATAAATCATAAAAAAAGGTTTGTAAAATATGTACTATTTGATTTGTGTTTTTGTAACGGAGGGATAATAAAGTTAAGACATTGGGACAATGTCTACTTCAAATGACAATGCATTATACAGAGTACTTCAGTGTAATGTAATAGCAGGGAGCATGCCACAATGAATTCTGGGAAGCCCCAATAGCAAAATGTACAACATATAATAATAATTCCAAGAATATGAAAAATATATGCCTCAGGTAAATGGTGAAGTCGGAGTCAGAAACTTTATCTCCATTCCATTGGGGAATGGAAAAAAGTAGCCGGAAATGATTTGAGTCATTGGTACATTCATCAGTCATCGGATATTAAGATCAGATTTAACTATTCATGTCACGAGAAAACCTAAAACAAAGATAGCAAATGGATGTAACCAAATGCTGAAGAATTGATGCCCAAATAAATAGGGTATTAATTAAAGAAAAAAGAACAATATGTCAGCCACCAACTAAGTTGCTATCACGTAAAAGCATAAAATGCTATTATAATAATTATGCTTGTTTCGTATCTGTATTTTTAAAAGCACAAATGAATAGGGTATTAATTAAAGAAAAAATAACAATAACTATGTCTGTAATTATTAACTAATTGCTATCATGTAAAGACAGAAAACGCTACTTGTAATATGCCTGTTACAATCTGTGTAGCTGGAGAATTAGGGAAAAATAATAATTTAATATCAAGTAACTCATTTTATTATTACAAGTTGTTTACAGCAATACTTTGCACACCAATGAAATTTGGCTTTATGCTGAGCTGCAAGCACAATTTTCATATACATTTAGTGCGTATACTCGAAGTGCATCATCTACCCACATATTGCAAAAGTAGAAGAAAAAGAATCGATATCAGTTGATTAAATACAAGAACCTCAAACAGGTAAATTAGTAAACTCACCGATAAGAAGATTGGTAACAGTGCTTTGGAGGCAGTGGTAGATGAAATAGGAAAGAAACTTGATGTGTTTTACCAAATTACTATTCAACGTAAAATAGAAGCATGCCTGCCTGCATTGTTGACATAATATTAATATTATAAGACCAGCTCTGATGGACGAACACACATGCACTTATCAACATTTCTTGTTTGTACATGTCCTGCTTGACTTTCTAGCCTTCAAGTGGAATGTACGTAATTTATACGTTAAAATCCGCTACTAGACCATTGTGTTATGTTATAAGAATAATTCAGTGTCGATTTAGCTTACTATGCTTGTTCTATTCGTTTATATATATTGACACACATTAGGTTTACTGTTTTTTTGAAAGGCAGTGCAAACATACAAGGTTTTAAATCAGTTAGTAAACAGAAAAGGCATCAGATCAAATCTCGTGAGAAAATATATAATAACACCAAACACGCCTTAACATCGATGATGTTACATTATCAAGTAATAAAACATAAAAAAGATGAACGAACATGCACCTTGCTGCAAATGCACTTCTATAATGTAATCTGCATTACGTAACTGTCTAGCGGACAAAAATAGCTCAGCGAAGATTGTGTCAACAGTACACCGCCGGCATCCTTTATGCCACTATATAATATCTATTATAGAAGGAAATTGATAGTTTCATAGTGCAGTGGATTTATGAAGCAATGGTACTTTGAATTTTGAAAGAGGGTATGATGTAGTGATTTGCTCTCAATGATTTTGAACTGTTGGTATAGAGTGATCTGTGTAAAGTGATATAACATAATCTTATATATGATTCTATAAGTATGTTATAGCCGCTAGATTGTAGCGACAGCAGTGCAGTGCCCTCAAAATAATTTGAACTTTGCAAAGTTGCTGAATACATTCTTGTATGTTACCTTGTAATTGGTACTTGGTTAAATTACAAGACACCACTTTAATTGTTACTAGTAAAAACAACTATTATTAAGTGGTCCAGCATACATCACCAAAATAAAATTTTACTTGGAATAGTTAATTATTTATTAAGAAACACAACCTTACATTTTCTTTTAAAATTGACCCTTTTATGTCTGAATTACTAGAGGCCTCAACTTATCTTACGCAAGTGCGAAAGTCTTAACCTATACAGCTACATATTCTATAGCCTATATACATTATCCAAGGGCACACAAGAAAATTAATCTTATAATTATTATGTCAGCTAGAACAGAAATAATTAACCCTGAGAATAGTCAGTCAAAATAAAGTAGAAAAGAAGAGCATAATTTGCACATAGCATAGCGCACCTGGCTAGCTTATGTTATGATGGCAAAGGTGTGAGACACTGGTTACCAGTTTCACACTATAATAATATGATAATTATTATAATTATTTATACAACTAATACATAGTGTGGTGATATTGCCCACCTGTAGGTCATATAAGGTGAATATATACAAACACAACAATGGTATGTGTTAGCTTGGTAGATGGATTGTGCCATGACACTTTGAAACTGATCAAACATCAGAGACGTCACTAGATTTCTAT
>JAOQGN010000005.1:292417-303323 GCA_027564295.1 Himantozoum antarcticum
ACAATAAAGTTTTACGCCGATTGGAAATTGAGGAAAAAAACGATTTTTGGTCACATGATGTCGTAGCCGGCCTATCAAAACACATGTAATAAGTGGACAGCTCTTAAATTGTAAAGAGCAGACAATTCCAAGTACGGAAAGAGAAGATGAATCCAAATTTTTAGCTGATTTTTTTGGCAACTTACTACTACAGTCTGTATTGACGGACATTATTTTTGGCTACTCGTAGGGTTCGCCAAAATTAATTCCAACGAATATTTTCTTCCAGTAGGGTATTTAAGAAAAAGGGTGGAACCAAGTACCGAACCTTGAGGTACACCACAGGCTATGCTTAAGAAATCGGAGTCGGCATTGTGTACTCTTGTTATCTGACTTCTACCGGTTAGATAATCTTGTATCCAATGTATAACAGATTTGTGAAATCCCAGATATTTTAGTTTTTGGATGGTTTACGGTGTCAAAAGATTGGCTAAAATCAATAAAAATACCCAAAACACATTTCCCGTCGTTGAAAGCGTATCGTGTATTATTCGTGAACTGATTAATTGCACCTGATGTGCCCATATTTTTTCGGAAGCCGTACGTAGAAGATAATTGAGAGTAGGATAAAATGTAAGTAGGAGACAACTGAGAGTTTGGTGGCCTAAAACATGTACTACAACAATTCTTTTTAGTCACCATGTATGTTAGACGATTTTAGTGACAATGGCAAATGTTGAAGCAATGTGCATATCTTTACAATATTATCGACAGAGGGAGCATAGGTAGTCAAGGGAGCAGCGATGGCCAGGTGGTTAAAGTCGGAACACCTCGCACATGAGGTCGTGGGTTCGATCCCCTCTGGGGTTAAAAGTTCTTTACTAGAAATTCTTGGGCAAGGTTGTTATCTCTAAACTTGCTACCAGTGTTCTGATCAACAGGTGAAATACCAGACCAGGTGGATTTCTCTCAACTGGTTCAGCTATTGGATGTCCACAAATAACACAAACAAACATATGATCTTTTGGGTGAGTCAAAGTCCTTGTACTTGACCCAGTGACCTCTCAGATGATTTACTGACCCTTGGTTGACTCGTGATCTCTCACTCACCTCTTAACTGGGCCTCCAACTGTTTAATTTTTTGCTCTAGTTCATCAATATAGTCGTCCTTCCCCTCTAACTTATGTTGGTAGCTAATAAAAAGTAACAAATACTGAACATTAATATAATTGTTGCATTTCAACCTGTACCTATAACCAAGTCAAATAGAAACTCGAATTTGTGGCAAGTGTCAAAATAATGAGTAAAATTTCTTTTCAGTTCGGTCAGAGCGCTTAAGTTCCCAATTTCTGGTTTGCGGTGCCACAACCCCAACCTGAAAACCAAATCATCGACATCTAAGTTAACTAAGTCTAAGTTGATCTAAGTCCATGTGACCAAACTGAAAAGGAATTCTACCAAATAATGTTATGTAAGTTTTTGAAGTGAATTCTCGTCAGATCAAGCGGAGTACATAAGCAGCAAGGAGCCATAGTTGGACCCACAGCATGTCCCAATGGGCGTACTCATATATCAATCATCACATACTAACCTGTGCTCCATTTCATGAGTGTATTCAAGGGACTGATTGAGTTTCTCTTGAGTGTTGTCAAGTTCGACACAGAGCTCATCTAGCTTCTGCTGCAATTCCGATGGTCTGCAAACAATACCCACAGATATAAATACAAAAGTACATGCTATATTACTTACAGGAACTCTTCAACCAACTAACTAGCAGTACACACAGGAGAGGGGGACAGCAACTCCGATATATAAGGATATGCATCTAGTGAACAGACATCTTCAAGTCAACGAGACCCAAACCGAAAGCTGGGACTTATATATTTGTCATATTTATTCTGGCAGTAAGATAAGTGCTATAGCACTTTTAGCCACTTGATAGCCGAACAGAGACCAGCATGGCGACGAATAATCCATTGGCCAGTCATTGTCACTGAGTGACGACACCTTAAGTAAGTAAGATGCATATAATTATGCACATTCAGTGTAAATGTTATGAAATATATTAAAATTAAATTGTTTCTGTCCACACTGGAAGAAAAGTTGACAATGTATCGGGCTTTCGGGTCTGTCTGGGTTGTCGGGTCTGTATCTCGCTTTTGGGCTTCGGCCAATGTCTCGGGGTTTCGCATGATTGCTTGGGGCTACAAGCCCCAAGTAATCGCGCGAAAGTCTGAGAAAGCCGACTGTATTACCTGTTTTACCATTGTGATGTCAGAAGGTGATATGGGAAACCGTGCGTGGGTCTGGATAATTCATTTGCAGAAGAAGACAACTTGTAGTTTCTTATTTTATTCTCAATATTTATTGATAATAACATAAATTGATCAACATTTCATCCAACAAAAATAAGTTTTCCAAGGGGTTTGGAAACTGGGTTTTATTTCCCAAAGCGCCTTTGATAGCAATGGATGTCAAAGTTTGAGTCATGACAAATAAGAAAAAATAATTAGTAATTTTCCTTGCATAACTCTAGCAAAAAGTACATTCTAAGCAGAAAACATAAGATCTATTCCTTCCCAGTCAGGTTCTAAGAAGATATTAATAGTTCAAATGTCCCAACCACAAAAGAAGTGAATCACACTGGATGCCCTTGCGACCCTACAGATCCGGTACATAGAAAAGATAAAGTGGCAACAAACTTTCAACAATCAGTTGAAAATTCAACTGACTTTCAACTTTGACAAGTTGACACCAACTGTTTACGTGTCAAGTCAAAACACTTTGTCAAGTGTTTTGTCAAGTGGCACTGGCTATAATGACAAAACTGTCATTATAGCCCGTAGCAAAGATAATTTATCTCAATCAGTGTCACTTTTCAGTGAGTTATTGTGTCAACACTGCATCCTGTCATTCACAAAAGCAAAATACAAAGAAAGACAATTTTTTGCTGGGAGGTGGCCAAAACTGTCTAGCGACCGAACAAGGTTAATTCAAAAGATCTAACCTCACTGATCAAAATGTTCAAGTAATACAAATGCAAGTGAAGATTGTGTTTAAGCGATAGAGAAATTTTTAATTGAAATCAAACAGGCACCAATATTGGCTGCGAGCTAGCTTGGAAACTGGTTGGTACGTGTCCAGACATAAATGTGACTCCTGCAACCCTTGCAGATAGCTGCATAACCTGCTACTGCGATCTAAAAGTAGTGCAACTACTTGACCAGCGGGTGACCATCTGACGACCCTCAGGTGACCACTGCTGAGTTCCCAAATACCCACCTTCCGTATAGTCTAATCTCTTCATCTTCCATTGCTTTCCTCTCACTATCAGCAGCGTCCTGCTGCTTCTGTAACCAAGGCGATGTTTGGGTCTCGGTAGCCGATTGGTCAATGGTGGGAATGCGTGAATGAGCTGGAGGTGCTGATTGGCTAATAACAGGAATGCTCGAGTGTCCTGCACCCATCTTATGCATCTGAAAACGATAGATATGGTACTACAGATGACATGCTAGATAATAATCGGTTCGTTTGCAAAGTGACGAACTATAAAGCAGGAATAGTAGTAGTTTCATGTAGTCAGGTACTAACTCTTTAGTTTATTAGGAGAGTAAACTAAAGTCAGTATAGGACTAAAGGCAGTATAGGACTAAAGTCAGTATAGGACTAAAGTCAGTATAGGACTAGAGTCAGTATAGGACTAAAGGCAGTATAGGACTAAAGGCAGTATAGGACTAGAGTCAGTATAGGACTAAAGGCAGTATAGGAAACACTTTATAAACATATAGTATAACAATCCTGCACATGTACCGAACAAGGTGATCCCCATCAGACAGTCCAAATATAAAGAAAGCATTCTGACAGATTTAAGGATGACTTTCTTACTACATGTAGATCCAGTACTGTGAGACAAGCCAAGTATCCAGTACTGTGAGACAAGCCAAGTATCCAGTACTGTGAGACAAGCCAAGTATCCAGTACTGTGATACAAGCCAAGTCATTTTTATGATGGCTGTAATTTGGTGTTTCAAAACTTGTCTCTTTTTGGCAGCATTTATTATTATTGTTATCTTTTTTTAAGCATCTGATTTGTTTTTTTTTGTTCAACTGTTTTATATTACTATGCAAATTATATCTTTCAGTTTAATCAACAATTTCCATAATTAGGAATAAAATTGCAATTCTAAACTCATTTTATATAACTTCTACTTTAAATTTGGTAAGAGGTCAACAAGTCATCTCATTAATTTTATATTACATATACAAATACAATTACATGAAATCCGTCAAACAATAACAAACAGGTTAATACGGTAGCCTGGTATTGACATGGAGTTGCATTATTATACAGATCTAAATCCATGACCAAATAAATTCTTGAAATCTTTGCAATCATGATTTACCATTACAGTGCAATTTCAATTTGGGTGACTCACTGAATTGTGCGTGGTATTGGTAGTCCAGGATTCTGCGCGACTAGTCATGTCACTGCTGATCACCGGAATCCAGGCTACCTTGTATAACCACACCATATACATATAGCAATTATACATACCACATCTTTAATCTTGGCAGGTGTAACGTGCTTCTGTCTGAAAAGTACCCCTTGAACTTGTTCCTGCAGAAAATATAACATAATTATTATCATTATCATTACCCTGTCTAACAATAATCAATGATAGCCTCTTTACATCGACCTTTCTATGTACATTAGATAGTATCAACATGCGACTTTGAGTTAGCAGTAGGAGGCTGGGTGTAATGATGTAACAGGCCACAGGCTAGCCTACAGGCCACAGGCTAGCCTACAGGCTACAGGCTAGCCTACATACACAGAAACTCTCAAGAGATCTGGATTGATACACTGACCCTTGGATCAATGACACAAACACACTTTGCCAAGATGCATATTCAAGTTGGGAACTCAACCATGGCCAATACTAGGAGTAAAGCTGCTTTTAACCATATAACTATTTCTGCATCAAATTAGTTATATTAATTAAAATGCTACTGGGATAGCCAATTTCATCCGGCGATGCCAAGTGCACCATAAATGTACTGTCTAAATGTCTGGAGGATTTTGAACCGTTTAAAACCTTAAGGTTCCCAGCAGAGTTTTACCTTTTACCGGTAACATTTGTAAGACACAATGGTAAAATTGACATCGTAGATGCTGCCTAAAAATGAATGGAATGTGATTTTACAGGACTGAGTTCTCACCTGGAGTTCCCCATCCTCCTCCTCGTCCTTCCTTCTACCTTCTGAACTCGACTGAATAAACAAGTACAAGTATAACCAAAGCAATAGCAATATGAATTGCTATGCATTAGCACTATATAGCAATATGCAGCTATGCATTAGCACTATATAGCATAACGTAACACACACAGTACCACCACACTCAATTGATTGTCACTATAATATGTCAAGGACAGAATGTACATTTGAAGAGGATTAGCGTTATATATTAGGATACAAGAGTTAAACACATTATGTGCACATTAATTTGTACGACTAAAGTGATCAGATCAGCTTGAGGATGAACTGGATAAAAAACCCGGGTTTGTCCGGCTGATTTCTCAATTTGCAGCTCATTTCTCAGGCTGCATCAGCTAGCGTTTTGACAAATAGCATTGAAATAAGTTGATGCAATGCACTATGTGTAGCAAGCATTGATGCAATGCACTATGCACTATGTGTAGCAAGCATTGATGCAATGCACTATGCACTATGTGTAGCAAACAACAAGCAAGTTTACTTTGTCATTGTTAGTGCTATATAACAGGAATTCTCCCCTTTTTTAGCGATTATATCAAAGGCAAGATAACTTCAAATACTAAGACATTGTGCTGTAACATGCATTAACTACAGTTGCATGGTAATGTAGTTACATTTAATGTCACTGTAGCATACTGCTGCTAATGCATCAAATCACACTAGACGCTAATTGAGATTAATTTTTTGCACATAGAGTTTAATCTAGATTCAATTTCCAGGCCAAAGTGCAGCCCTAATACACAGACATCAATCATGTGCTGATATGAGCTGCCTCTCGAAATGAAGAGTGAGAGGACGTGAACCACAACGTGCAAGAATTCATGAGGTTGAGTGTTAATATTATATAAAGTTATACACAAAAACAAATTGAAATTTTGGTAAAATTCATTTTCAGTTCGGTCGACGCGCTTAAGACTGAAGTTCCCAATTTATGATTTGGGACGTCAAAGCTCCAACCTCAAACAACAAACATCAGTTTAAGTCAAGATGACCGAACTGAAAAGGAATTGCACCAAAATTTTATTAACAGTCCGTCAAATAACACCCTCAGACCTATACTGGCCAAACGCCAAATATACCAAGAATATTCCATCAAATTTAAAAATCAATATAAAAAAAATACATATTTTCACCTACTAATAATAATTACGGTATATCAATGTTTACATTCACGTCAAGTCACAAGCCTGAATGTATACGGAACATCTAAATAGCATTGTGGCATGATTAGTAGTTTACCTCACGAGTGTTCAAGCGGGGTGTAGATGATGAGCGCTGTGGTATTCTGCTGATCTACAAAGGCAGATGGAACACAAGCTAGAGTTAGTTACTACAAGTTAGAGGGGTACACCATACACACACCATACACACAGTGAACACGTGAACTTGTTATAGAAAAGTCAAAGGTCAGAAATGCAAGCACGAGTATCCAATTAAATCATCTATTTATTATATACGTTATATACCGTCATATTAGTATCATCTGTTTATTGAAATAAGATATCTATAAGATCAATAGGATCGGATGCCACCTTCAAGATTGCCTAGAGGTGCTACCTGTTGACTGCCATGTAGGGTTCTCTGGAGGGTTCTGCCACTCGGGCTTGCGCCACGACTAACCACAATGATACTGCGCACATGAGTCTCATCTACATCATTTTCTCTTTCATTATTCTATGTTAGCAATAGTATTGATGAAATACAATAAACAACGAAATGTGCTAGTCGTCATCTGTTAATTGAAATGTGGGAGTTGTCATCTATTTATTGACGTATGTGAGTTGTCATCTATTCATATAAATGTGGGAGTTGTCCTCCGTATGTCTGGTGACGTGGTATTACAGCATTGAATGCTGTAATGCACAGGGTACACTAATGAATGAAGTGTACTGAATGCAGTAATGCTCAGTAATGTACACTAGGGTTGCCTTCCCTCTGTACTAAACTCTTAAACTAAAGGAAAACATAACCACTGAATAGACAACCCCTAATTATACTCGATGCATGAGCTGTTTAACGGTTTTGTAAAATATATGACTAATTCATGCAAACTTCCGTAAAACCCTTTCTTTCAATTTGATACTACACTGTCTTGATTTTGTAGTCAGCCTTCAAAAATTAGTTATTGGCAACACCTAGACAAAAATGTGATAATGTATAACAACACGCATATGGAAGGAAGGAGGAGGGCCGTGGTCCAGTGGTTAGCACTCTTGCTTTGTGTGTAGCAGGGTGTGGGCTTTGTGTGTAGCAGGGTCTGGGTTTATACCCATGACCTAAAATTAGCTGTGCTAGGAAGGGCACACAACATTTTATGCTCCTGAACTCCATAACACTCCATTGTTTGCAATGTCATTCCACTACACTCACAAAGATCAATGGCATTTCTTATCGGGTATCATGTGGTAAGCCGTGTGGTAAGCCAGTAAATTTTATATGGCAGGAAGGGGAGATGGGAATAGCCTATGCCGGTAATAATAATAATAATATCACTTATTAGTAAAGCGCTAAATAAAACAAGAGTTTCTTCTTTCGGTAAAGGTAAAGATGTAAAGTACAATCCCTACATAAACATACATTATATTTCCTGATAATTTACCAAACAACAGCGTAAAATAGTGTCAATTCTTCAATGGACTAAAACTTCGATGGAAATCCCACTCAGTACTATTTAATTTATTTTACCTGGACTTGCCATGGTAGTCAGAAACACAGATATCTTAGTCAACTAAACCCCTTTAGAGACAGAACTAGTGTCATGCACTAGTGCAACAAGTACTCACTCTCTTGGTAGATGGTGGAGGCATTTCCAGACTCCCACTTGAGGCACCATAGCTCAGGTTCCCAACACTAGTACCTCTATGCATACGAGAAGAGGTAGGCAGTAGCCCCGCAGCCTCAAGCAAGCTCTTGTAGTAAGCTAATTGTTCCAGCAGATGCTTCTTTTCCTCGGCCTGCTGCCGGACGAGGGCCTCTGTAGATTGTAATTTGCTGACAACTGCCGACTCATCACTTAGCTTGTGTAGCTCTGCTTTAGCTTTGGAGGCTGAAATTTCGACATACATGTAATTATGATATCATGCTGCTCACCAGGCCCACCAGGCCCACCAGGCATGCATAGTTATTTTAAGTAGGGAGTAGTAACTAAAGTTTTGTAGGGAGTAGGGATAGCTTAATGGGAAGAAGACACAGACATCACACAATTAATGTTCATGTGTGCCACTTCACTTGATATGTAAAAACTCGAGGTGTACAATTCATGCTATCAATGCTAACGGCATCTGAGAAAGGCTCTGAACTTGAAATTTGCCTGAGAGTGCTCCGGCTCTAAGCCGAGAGCGACTCGGGAGCCATAAATGGTGCCATGGTTTGACCAAAATAATTTCTCACTTGTGACACAACTATCAGATTTTATCACAAATCGCAGAGCTAGTCGAGAGGAACCCACTGCATGTGGCGTGATATAATTATTAGTTAGATTGGAAAGGAGGAAAAACTTTCTACGGGACAAAAACCTCCAGGTAGAAGTGAGACTCGAACCCACGTCTTTGCAGGTGACTTGTGTCATTGCTGCAAGACCAGAGTGGCAAGTGTGCTACCAACTCGGCCACCTAAACTTTGCGCTAAACTCTGCCCTGTAGACCTTACTTATGCATAACAAGTCATAGTGTGGTATGGATAGATAAATATCAATACAATGCGATTATAGAGTTACATGTACTTTGTAATTTGTATTACTAAGATATGCATTACAATTTAAATTTCACTAGAGTTTGTTTAGAAATTTACTTTTGCCAAGTCAAATTCTACAACAAAAGTTTTGAAATTGAAAGTTTCCAAACCCCTTGGGGAACTTATTTTTGTCGGATGAAATGTTGATCAATTTATGTTATTACCAATTTTGAGAATAAAATATAATAATAAACTACAAGTTGTCTTCACCCGATGCAAACATTATTTAGGCGCATGCACGATTTGCCGTAGCGCCCTCTGACGTCACGACTGGGAATCATGTGTACAGTCGGCTTTCTCGGGATGTTCGCGTGGTGTCTCAATAGCTAAACATTGTCAATGTTATACTCAGTGTGGAAACACACAATTTCGTTTTCCCACCTACCATCCCCTTCAACTACCGGAGTGGGTTGGTTGTAGATGTTGAGTGGCGAAGTAGATTGGCCCCATTCACACACGGCTGTGAAGGAAGGCGGTGGTAAAATAATTTCGCTTATATTAGAAAAATTAGTCTGTAAAGTGGGCTGTAGGTATGCTTAGGAGTTGTCGTCTCTTGGGAGAGTTGCCCTGGGGAATTTCCTCTCCCATTGGGCATGAGAGTTGTCCCCTCCTAATCATCAGTTGTCGCCACTGCCAAACTTAAGTAGATTTAACTAACTTATTACACTTTAAGTCATAGTATGCCTCTAATGGCGTATTAGTCGTACCCCTCTTAAAGGGGCATGCTTGGATTCTTCTTATAGTTGATGGATGCCCCCAATGACGTATTATTCGTCCCCCTCCGATAGGGGCATACCAAACACTCAACAGTTGTCAGAATAACAAAAAAGCTTCTTTACAAAATATTCCCTATAAATTATAGTTGTAAATTTTTGCGAATATATAATCTGTCAAAACTTTTATTTACATGTATAATTCTGACTTTTAGAGCCATCTTTGTCAAGATGATTGCATACAGCCTACTAGAACTTAGGTCATTCCCAAATATATCAGTAAGCTACAATGTGCAGCAGCAGCAGCAGCAGCAGCAGCAGCAGCAGCAGCAGCAGTGGCAGCAGTAAGCTACAGCAGAGTGTGCACATTAGAAGCTGCAGTGGCAGCAGTAAGCAGCAGAGTGTGCACATTAGAAGCTGCCATCTCTATAGAAACACAAAATATCACAACTACGGACAAAAGTTTTTACCAAATTAATTGATACAGAAAAACTAAATATTAAAGCGATTTTATACCAAACAAATAATTTCGTTATAGTCGCTATAGTATTACAACTTGCAACCTCGAATTGATAACGAGTAACACTTAGAGCAACCCCATCTGTCACACTGTGACTGGAAGGTGACGCTTATGACACTGACAGCACATGTCCTACCTTCATGCCTTGTCGTGTCCAGCTCTTTCTTCAGGTGGTCTATTTCCTCTCTATAGACTGAACTATTAGCACTGCTCGCATCTGACCTCTGCGACCTTGAACTATTAGACCGGTGTGACCTGTGACCTTTCTTGTGCATCTCTTTGATCTTACCAGAGAGCCGGTAAACGTCTGCTGCAAGATTAGAGATGACCTCAGGGTCAAACTCCGCTCCATTACTACAAAAGTTATGTAGGCTTGATAACGATTGAGGGACGATGCGACATCATAACAACTAGCACTAAAATAGTTGTACAAAATTACTGATATAACTTGTCTTAAAGTGGTTGTGCCACGCTGAAACTGACGCACTAAAAATTTAGGAGTTGTTTACACATTCATGCAACACATTCCACCACAAAAACATACGCTCCCCCTGCGCAAGCGCACTTCTCAAAAACGGCGTTCGCTAGTGATCATTTCCATATAGAAAATAATTGATAATATTAAAATATTTAGGTATGTATTTTATATTATTGTTATTGTCATTCATGTTACCTAGAAGGATCC
>JAOQGN010000005.1:319184-331695 GCA_027564295.1 Himantozoum antarcticum
AGTATCTATAATTAGAATATAGCCACACTGAAGTATTGAGGCATAGCACACCAAATTTTACATCTTGCAGCAATTCTGCAAGTTATCTGCAAACACGTGGGTTTAAATCTCACTTATGATCTGGAAGTTATCTGCCTGCATATGATTTTTCCTCTTTACCAATTGACTAGTGACGATATCACACGGCATAGTTGGTTTCCCTTGGCAAGCTCACTCTATACAATTATTTAAATTTAAATATAATATGCCTGGACAGCAATTGCTAATATTTATTGACTGCTCATATTTATTTTTATATCTTATTTCAGTCGTCCAGACACGGCATTTCTCTGGTTCCTGAACCCGCTCAAGTCTATGAAGTATTTGTTCTGCAAGAGATTTAAGAAGCTGTTTATAAAGCTGCTGATAGTGGGCATGCTTGCAA
The DNA here is from genome assembly GCA_027564295.1 of Himantozoum antarcticum. Taxonomy (NCBI): domain Eukaryota; kingdom Metazoa; phylum Bryozoa; class Gymnolaemata; order Cheilostomatida; family Bugulidae; genus Himantozoum; species Himantozoum antarcticum. Next base: position 319,609 of record JAOQGN010000005.1, read on the forward strand.
TGCTTATAGTATTGCTGGTTTACAACATCCCCGGTTATACAGTCAAGAAGGTACTTGGTGCTTGAATATACCATCTTCTGTCCGCTCAAAGTTACGAGTGTCGGAGGTTAAAGACTAGCAAACTCATTTAGGGGAGGTAAATTTGTTAGCGTCATGCAATAATGCACCGAAAATAGAAGATGGCTTGTATCTAATTATGATCAAAATGAAACTCATAAATTATTATGTGCTCATAGCGCATGTAATTCACACATTTTAGTGAAATTTATCGTCCAGGTGGCTTTGTGCATATAAGTTATACATTATATTTATAGTTATAATATATACATGTAGTTATATATATAGCATAGCTATAATTATATAACATTCTATGGCTATTGCTATGCAGTGTATATATAATAATATGTATTACCGTACTACGCCCAGCTATAACAGCAACAGACAGAGCTGCAGAATGTTACAGAATATTTCTATTTCTTATAATTATGTTGTAGACCCGATCCAGACAATATTTGCATACTTTGCAGTTGAGTAATTGTTTATCATGTTTATTTTTGCTTTGTACAGACCAAATTTGCATAATTTACGTAATGCTCATTACAATATACGATATATTTTTTACAAAATAATATTTCATATGATATTTTTACAAAACATATTGATTATACATACATCGTCATGTGATATTGTTATGTAAAATGTAAAACAATAATTATTATGAATTTTCAAAATGTGATTGTCTAGATATAACCGACAAATGACCGCTTGTCTAAATATAACTGGCCATTGGCAATCCAAAATTAACACCAACAGTATAAGGTGTTTACCGATTGACAGCATAGCCTTCAAAGTATACTACATAATATGCCAAATAAATATTTCACGTAAAGAGTGAATGAATGATAGGAATTGAAAGAAATGTTACCATATTATAGTAATAGAATATAGAGAAAATACTGTACATAACAACTGGACCTCAAACAAGGCCCTGAGGAACACTCAAGCTGATTGTTAGATAAAAAGATTTGACTAAATCAGGGTGAAAACTAAATCCCATTCCTCACAATGAAATGTAATCAACTATAAGTAAATGTCAAAAATAAATAAAATATAATTTTAATTGTCAAAATTGGTACAGCGAACCATAATCTGGGTCGCTGCAAACTGCAACCAGACTTATAGTTTTCCTCACAAATATAAGAATGTGTGACAATTGTGTCACAACTGCAGTTCTCCAATATAACCGGCCTAGAAAAAGAGTCCCATCTAGCTAACCAGTCATACTTTGTTCCTATTTATATCTTTTCTATTCAGAGATATCCGAGATCAAGTGCATGATGCAACGCTGCCAAATCCGAATGAGTTGTTACTCTCCAAAAGGGCCAATTCAGCTAAAAAATATTATTAACATTAAGTTGTTTATACATAACACATTAGTTGGGAGTTCAAAAAGGTGTAGTAGGTGTAAATTATTGGGTGATGTTTGAGACTGTTGAGTTCAGTTTTCATAACGATCTTAGCGGCTGGAGGGCAATCCCATCCATATACAATCCGCCTCTAAAAGTAAACAAGTCAATGAGGAAAAAAGGCATTTAAAGCAAATTTAAAATACTAAACAGTTTTATAAAAAAATTGTATTCTGTACTCCTTCCTACAAAGACAATAGGCCCATTTGCAACCAGGTTCACTGAACCACGGATATATTATTAGTAAAATTTGCCGATGGTTCACAGAACTAAGCGTTTAAAGCGCCTATTGAAATCACTTTTATGATTACAATCCGAAGACCATATTACATTAATCCTACCTGCTTAGCGGAGACTTCTTCATCTCTCCCATCACCAACTACTACATATGTACATTTCCTGCCAAACCTCGTGGCAATCCTCTCAAAACAGCTCTCCTTTCCTACAGTAATGGTTAATAGAGAATAATAACCATAGTAAGATGGGACTCGTGGCAAATGGGGCAGCCAACTCCACATCTATCTAACAACTACATGAGCCCCTAAACAAATGATGAGGATAACTGTTCCACACCTGTCGTTGAAATGTCGCACCCCAAGGCGTTGAAATAATAACCAGATTCAACAAATCACATTTTGTAGTTGATCAGTTTATAATATAGACTCTGGAGCATTGCAATCCGATACCACAGCTGTGTTACCTTCTTCAGTGCTGTGGCTAGGTTACCACATTACTGTGGGGTTGAAAGCTCATTCAGCATTTCCAGGTACATAGCCAAATTATGAGAAAGCAGTCAAGTGGATACAATGAAATTAGCGATACGAGTTGTAGGCAATAAGAATAAGATTACACACAACTGATTTTTTAAATTTTTATCCACAGAATTAGTTTTCTATATTTTGAACGAATATTACAAACAACGATTCAGAAACACCATAGGTTGGCAGATAATTAAAGTGCTGAACAAAAAAAGTAATGCTACAATATTTTGTTTCATTACATCATTTTATTTATTAATATTTAAAAATATTCGGATATTTTAATATGAGTTATTATTATATCGACTTATTATGGATAAAATCACTGAAGGGTAATTTGATTCATAATAAATATTTTGCTGAAATGGCAAAATATAAATAAAAATTCGAAGATGAAATGCTTACCTATTTTTGCGGCACTGTAAATGTTGTCTATATCGAATGCACCACTCAAGCCATAGAGAAGAGTCTTGGATACTGTAGGCACAAGCTGTGAGCTGGTCACTAGTATATTCACACAATTACTTCTGCAACAGATAGTACACGATTATATAATCTGCAATCATTAGCTGCCTCTCTCAGACGCTATCAGGGCTCTCTGTAATGGCTGATCATATTATGATTAGCAATATTGTAATAGTAATATTTTGAACTAGGCTCGTCAAGTAAAAAATTGTATAAAGCAAGTGTATCATAGCTAACGGTTAAGCCCATGCACATCTCGTATGCTTTATTGAGAGGTAAGTCCTTTGTATACATAGAACTTGGAAATATGATCCTAAAACTAGCAATCTTACAATCTATCTTACACAAATATCAAATATAATATAGAAAATAAACATCGAATTATTGGTATACTAATAGATAGTGAAGGTTACTATGACCACTTGAACGACCGGATTGGGGGATAAAACTTGACATAGTTTTATATAATCAGCTGTTGTAGAGTGGACGACAAGGGGTGAACCGTAAAGGGTGTACAGAAAGGGTTCGACAACAATGGGTAGACTATAAGAAAGAGATTACAAGAAATGGACCACAACCGGTGGACGACAATGGATTGAGTGGACAACAAGTGGTTGGTGACAAAAGTCAAGAAGACACCATCGGAGGGTAGATATAGTTTTTTTTCCTAATACTAGCAAAGTCAAAGGCTTTGCCTATATCGTAGTGACCATATAAAAATAATGCTAAATCTATAATTTATAGCCTGTTTAAATCCCAAATCACAGTAGAAATCAAAGTTCTATTTTCCATCTTTTTAAGCATAGATCATAGTTCCAAAATTTTGAGTGACGGATGTTACATTTCCTACTTGCAGCTTTAACACCATTTCAAGTGTGAATGATGGAAGATATAGATCAATACAAATACATGATGTGTTTTACGGGTTGAATAACTAGAATGAGGTATTGTATCGATTAGCTAAGATATTTCAGCTGGCAAGGAGAGAATAGTGTAGCGTAGTATAGCGTAGAGGAGCTGAAGAGAGTGGCAAGCCGTGAAGTGACATATCACATCTCATACTTAAGTATTATTTACCCACCAGTAAGTGCTAGTTAAGCCCTATCATCCACTGTTTGCACATCAAACTGCAAGCTTGTGTTTTAACTCAAAAACGACATTTTGTTTGCTATGTAATTTCTCTACAGTATGTACTGTGTATATTGTATTGTATGTACAGTTACAATGCCAATGTTTATATTATTTGTTTAACATGCGCTCCCGATTCCTTCCATTGTATATAATTTACTTTAAATTTCATGATTCAGTGGGAAATTGAATAGTTTGCTCGCTGAGGCAGTTTCAATTATGTCTGTTTAATTTGGAAAACTTTTGTTGTAGCAGCACTGGTCGCTAGTCAATAGTTAATTTTAATATCATTTAATGAAAAGTAAACATTGCTGCCAATGGGTATTGCTGCGAGCTGGAGTGAGTGCGAGTTTGAACATGGTATTTAGCCATTTAGATACCATTATATATTGCAAGAAATGATAAGATTATGTGAATCAGTATTTATATAAAATATTATAAATAATAGTTTTGGTGTTTTGAAATATAAACAACATTAAATAGTATGAAATTCAATTGAGTAAATTTAATTATGCATATTTAAATATTCACACGTCAATTAAAATGATCAAATTAATGCGTTGCTAAAATATTAACTCCAAATATCTCTGTAGAGAAAGGAATTAATTGCAAACTTCATCTACACCAGCACACCATAGTAGGACTGCCTTGCTCTATGACCTACTAACCTAGAAGCTATAATGTTGAGTGACTTGAGTGCTAGAGTGAGCCATGAGTCAGTAATATTCTCCATGTCCTGTCGTAATTGCATCCATATATCTCTTTTCTGTGAACCCAATAATCCTGTAAACAAATCTTAAAATGATAAACACTGATAGAAAAATCAACAGATAAACAACAGGATTCCATATACCCTACAGGAAGAAATTATTGGTTGAAATTAATTTTAGCTAAATTCTCTAATTGAAAATTTGCCAAAACTTGATTCCACTAATATTAAATTCCTTCAAAATTTTAAGTTTTAGCAGTAAAATTGGAGGTTTTATATAGAAAACATTACTTTCAGTGATTTTAAATTTCGCTAGTTGAAATCTCGCTAGAAATATAATCTGCGAATTCAATTTAGTGCTGGGAATTCGCCAAAATTAAGTCCGCTAATAATTTCTTCCGGTAGAGCATATAAGATCTGACAGCATTGTGTATGTGTGGCAAGATTACACATTTAACTCTGCGACAGGAAACTAAAATTTGTATAAATAATGTTAATAATGGAACTGCCATTTGCATAACTAGTATTGTTATTGTGTTAAGCTCCAAGTTTTGAATTTAGTACAAATGGCATGAATCTAAACAGGGGTCGCCATTCAATAAAATTTACTGTCCAAATTTTATGATATAAGCTCGCTATTCATCCAGTGTCATTCATTGTAACTGATAAAAACATGCATGTATTCAGTCCGCGACAATGCGGAGCCTTGAAGAATGCTTGCTGAATATGGTTGTGCATATTTTGTATGCTGTGATATGCAACGTAGTTAAGTATTGCAAGCATTTCGACACACTGACTTGTAACTTCAAAAGCAAGTGTGCTATCAATGGGTTATGTGAATCATGAATTTTCATGCAAAAAGTCATAGTTAGGAGCTAATAGAATAGGCTGTGCACTGTGATCTCTGATTGCAGAGGTATAATTAATAATTACATTATACTGTCATTGACAAGCTGTGCTGGGTCAATGTAAATATAGAAATCATTTCACTGGAAACTAAAGCTTTTCACAGAAAAAGCACTCTTGAATCTGCTAGATAACAGTAAATACTAACTCAAAAATCTTTAAAGCAAAAAATAAACAAATCCAGTTGTCTTCAATGGGTCAGTTAGTGTTCATCAATGACGCCAAAGAGTGAGAGTCCTTATGGTTGTGTTTGCAAAAATGTTTGACACTGTTACCATAAATTTCACAGAAAGTTATTTGACACTCAACAAGCCATAAACAAGCATAACCAAACAATGACGTATAGGTTACTACATGATTCCTAAATACTGCACTGATCTCTACATAAGACAAGTCACTCACCTCCCACATTGCTCCTGAAACTGCTGTAGAGCTCTTTAATCCTTCTGTACCGGAAAGCAAGTTTCCTCATCCAATCGACTCCGCCCCTCACTCCTGTCGCCACACACAAGCCAGGACCCTGCGACGTCTGGTGGAAACCATCAGCATGGAAATTGTAGCCACTGTAGATGTACAATTATAGAAAATACACTACGGAACAGGTAACAAACATGTATGAGTATAAGTGTAAGTGTAAGTGTAAGTGTAAGTGTAAGTAAAGCAGATGTAAGTATGCAAGTAAGTTGGTGTAAGAAAGAATCCATATAGCTAAGCAATTATAATCGGAATGCATGTACAAGCTTCATCAAGATGGTGTTTGTCAGAAGAAGTTATTGTCTGTATTGTTATTATTTATTATTCATGTTAATTTAAATTAGACCAAGAACAGGATGTCACAACACAACGTCATGATAATACATGAAGTTTGTGTTATCATGACGAGTATTTTAAAGCTTGCAATAATTGCCAAGTCAGGTGTACTGTCACATCAAAACGGATTTCCACCACCAGGACCCTACCTCCGATGTCTGAATTCTTAGTGAGCAATTTTGGGTGAGGAAGGTATAGGAATTCCACTTTATATGCTTACCTAAGGTCCTGACCGTTATCATCGGAGGAGACGTCATCTATATGCACCTGATCACACTCCTCTAAATCACTGAAGAACAGGTGGTTATCTGCTAGACTAAATATTAACTCCTCCATTCTAAAGCCAATGGAGGATGACTGTGTGGCATCCTACAGACAAACAGACCAGATAATTATTGCTAGAGGTGCCACAATACCAGAAATTTATTGAGTATTGCCAACTGAAATCTGTGTATTGATGCAAAAAATGCGCAAATCAAATTCTTTTAGAGATTATACAGAGAAAATAACACTAACAACGCTAAAAATAGGTTAAACACCGTAGCTAAACAATTTAACTACAAAATTACAATAATGTAATGTCATATTTGTGTCAAAATTCCTGTATCGAAAACTGCCTTTCTCTTATGTTTTGAAAATTAGGCTGATCCACAAATCATGGCAGCTCTAGTGTGAACTATATTTGTGCATAGCATTCTCAAACGCAGCCGGGTGCGATAATAATGAACCATTAATAGCTACAATTTATTTGTGGGATTTTGTGGCTATGCTGCATTTAATTTATTATTTTTGGAACAAATTGTGACCAAAATCCTTGTGAGCAAATTGCAGAAAAAATCTTGCATCTTGTGACTTACACAGAAAAGATGTCACTTATTTATAATTATTTTCATAAAATTGTTTTGAACTGATTTTCATTAAATTTATTTTGTCATGGAAAATTATTTATATAAACTAACATTTTCACATTTACAATTATAATAATTATTTAGTGTAGCATTTTATCTCTACACTTTGTTTCTGGCAAGCAATCAATCTACAAGTTTAAATTATAGAACTTAACTACATGCAATGTTCTCTCACACTGATTTCAAATGTTCTTTGTAATGCCATCAATAATTATGACTGAGCATAGTGATTATTTGAATAGTCTTAAATTACACAGCTTCCATAAGCTGTTACAATAGCAATCAAAAAATAACATTAGCTCTTTCATTTGACAAGTATTATAATTGGAACAGCCTGCTCGTTAATTAAAGCAATCGATTTATTTTATTTGCAATTGCAAGAATAATAAAAATCTTCAAAAATGGTTGAAAATCTTTTCTTAAGAATTCAATACATAATTTATCAGCTTTGCTGTCGGAAACATTTGCTCTGCATTTTTGATGTCTTTCAAAAAATATCTTTGTTTGCCTATCGACAGCACAGGCAAATTCAGAATTTATCATGGAGAAAGATGTCTGACGGGTGAACACTGACAGCATATGGAACAGTGCAAGAAATGAACAGCAACCAAGTGCTCTCTGTTGCGTAACAAAATAATTGTAGTTAGGGGAATATATTTTTTTCACATTTAAAAAAATATGTTTCATTTATATTTATGAAATTATCTGTGAAAAAATTAGAAAACTTCCAGCATAGACAATTTGACTAGCCATTGTTCCGTTAGCCATGTGATGAGCGTGTAAGCCAACGAGCCAGCAATAAACTTACAGTCAATATTGATCAGCCCAAAAATTCACATGTCACCCTGTAAATACTGAGGTTTACAATTAATACCGCAGTACAGATTTAAGGGACATGTGATAAATAACACTGACCCTACCGCAATCTAACGCACTACTAATCACATAGAACTCACACTTTGAGCATTTTAACTTCCTCAATAGGTTATGCTTGGATGAAATAATTGTTTAGCAAACAAATCCGCCCTGAGGCAAGAAAAGGTCTGACATTTTTATTACATGATTACACAGAGATGACACTTGGTTTGTAAGCATGATAAGGGTAGGTATAATAGAGGTATCCATGTAAGTGACATGCAGTGCAATGTGCCACCTAGTGTGTTGTGTAGTGTAGTGTAGTGCCCTGCGCTAGTATAGAAAGCTAAAACAATGGAGTTCCAGCTAAACAGCAACCAACATTAAATTCTGCTACATTCTGTTACAACATACACAGTACATCCTGCTAACATATTGTTTATTATATTATCTGTTTTCTTTGAGGTTGCTGGAAAGACGTCCTGCCCTAGATTCGGCACTTCATTTTATCCCCAACTTTCAAATGATTCTAATAGCTTATTATTATTCACATCTGGTTTTGTAGTTATACTGCCCGGTCCATAGCTCATAGCCTCATACCATATGCATTTTAAAATCTTATGATGGTGATCACATGTTCTTCAATTTACATTGTTCGGCAGTGATATTAGATATTAAATATCTAATATCACTGCTAGATTATAAATACAAAGCCAGATACACGTAATATTTGACAAGTATAAAACATTTTACTCATTTATTTTGAGTTCATTTATTGGCAATTTATCATTGTTTTATTTAAAATGAAGACGTGTCCAGATTTTCCATCGAGTTACCACAAAGTTGCCACGAATGACTATGCAATAACTACAGATCTCCAGAATTTCATAACTTACTTTGCCAAATCGTTGAGCATATGCACCAGTTAATAGGGCATGGAATATCACAATGGTCTCTTCTAGGTCCCAGATGAACACTCTATCTATGTCACCCTCAGGTCCCGGTGAGCTGGTCTGCTTTCTGGCACGCGTGCGTCCTCGGCCTATAGCACAAACAAATCACAGATTAGAAGGCAATGCTTGACAAAAGTAGGTGCGAGTTGGACAATATATCATTGGAATTTACAGTAATCATCTTCACAGATATGTTTGATGCTCAGACAAGAAAGTGGAAACATTTCTTAGATTGCTGTAAACACGATTTTATTCAAACGTCTCGTTACGTATTATGGATCAAACTCGTCACGCATTGCTACGGGGCCAACTTGTTATGTATTAAGGGGCAAACTTGTGTACTATGAGGCAAACGTGTTGTGTATTACGAGGCAAACTTGGTTTGTACTACAAGGCAAACTTGGTTTGTACTACAAGGCAAACTTGGTGTGTATTACAAGGCAAATTTATTCAGCATATTTTTCAAGTATTTATAATAGTAGTCCTCCCAAATTATCCTTCTACAACAACATTAGTTATGCCGATTTTTCGGTGAACCAAAATAAGAACAGTGATACTTTGTAAAAATATCACGCCAAAACTACTACTATATAAAAATCATTGTATCATGATCATTTTTGGATCATATCATGTATCATGTAAATCTATCATAAATATCATGTAAAAATCACTAAATATACAAATATTCACACAACATAGCAATGCACATATAGATGAGAACTCACTCACCTCGGGAGCTATCCTGCTTGCCTAATGGAGGTGATGGTGTCGTTGGAATGGTTGGAGAGAATTGACTTTCACCTGCAAAAGGAAGTGATGCGATGAAAAACTGTACTAATCAGCTACTGCGTTGATACTACAGTTATATATACCTTGGTATCTACTACAGTTACGTTAAGCTAAGCAGAGTCAACACTGAAACTGTTAGAGTAGTGAAAGGAATATGAAGCAATCTACTCTATTTAAAGTATTGCGAGCTACAGTATTGAGTACGTAGAGTCATAGAGCAGTATGTAGAGAGAGAACACAGTGAAGATAAAAACCAGCTACAGTAGCAGTTCACATCACAAATTATTAGGGCGTCTTTCAGTTTGTTTATTTGTCCAAGATTATATATGTATCAGAATATACCCTACTAGAAAGTGCCTCAACTGGAAATTATAAGGAGAAATTTAGCTGATAAATGATATTCTCTGTGTCACCAGACCACATATAAAATGTAAAGCCTTGGTGCATCTCAGAGCCTGTCGATATGGGGAGGAGCTATAGTACGATCAACCAATAATATGCGAGAGATTAACTGACTGTTAACACAGACCTTCAGAATGGTTCTTGCCGTTAGATTCGTCACTCAACGATGGAGACAGCTGATTGGCTGTTAGTGATGACGTGCTAGCAGTGGAAGTTTGTAGATTTAGAGGCATGGTTCCTACCAGAGAAACATTCCATCAATTAATTATAAATATTAATATTAATAGTATTAAGTAATAAATATTAATAGTATTAAAAATTAATAATGATGACTATATTAGGTTATTTATGGTGAGTTAAGTTAATCGCTGGTTCCTGTTAGGCTATATTTGATGAGCGTGCTGCAGCCCGGATACTAAATAGCCAGCATGTTAATGTCTACTGCAGCATTGCTATTACATGCATTCAAATGTTTATGACGGCAATTTGAGGCCACAAAATACTAAATGACATTGTGTGATATTTGAGTCGCTGCTAGATGGAGATCTCAGGTGGAAGCAGTGACAGTTCACGCTCAACAAATCAAACTATGGCGTAGACTTCCAATGCAGTTGATGCCGAATTAAAAACCATTATTACGATTTATAGCAATATACTGGACTCGGCACAACAGCTGTATTAAATTTAAGTGATCAGCATCTCAGAGTCCGCTTTCTGCATATGCTGTCGTCCGGTATATTGTGTTGTTATTGTATTCTCAAACATTCCTTTATTTTTAAGCTAAAAAGATCTGGCAACACCAGACCTTTTCTTCAAACACTCAGGTCTGGCAACACAATTTGAAATATTGGATGTCTATGCACACATTTATAACACTAATTCACTTCAATGCTTTGGCTTGCACACACACAGCACAACAGTGAAAACAATACAGTACAATACCTACAGGCTACGAGTCTAGCTAATAGTTAGACTAACCTTCACCTACATGTTATATTGTTACTTTACATTTTAGAGAAACTCAAAATATCTAAATTTTCTCTGATGTGATTTAGGGAATTCAAGACTGTTCACAACCGCAGTTTCGAAAAAGAGTGCCGTGGTGAGACAATTTCGGCAATAGACGGGACAACTATATGCCCTAGCCTATTTGAGCCAAAACTCCTACCGCAATCTTCAAATACTAATTTATGAAACGCCAGCTACAGATTGTCAAAACTCCCAATTTGCTACACCATCACTGATGATAATATACACAAAATTTGTGTCCCACCATCTCGTGGCATTACAAAAGTGTTCCCTTCTTCAGCAAAGGTGACGTAGAGAATGGCAAATGTTTTTGCAAACAAGACGACATGGAACTAGGCATGATGCGTTATAAATTATGAAAATTTCCTTTCAATACCAGCACATAGTTTTCCAACATCATATCTCAATATAATTATGCTTTTCTACTGGGAAAGTAGTTGAGAATGAAACGGAGTGTAATTCTCAACTCTCAAGAAACATAATTCCTGTGCCAACTACCAGCTAGCTGTATCTGTATGACAACTCACCTTGACTATTGGCAGTACTTGTGTTTGCAGGTGGAAGATCTTGTAACTGATATGTTTGTGTGCTAGGGATAGAGGGTGTAGGAGTTGTGGGCCCCGTTGAGCCCGATAAATATGGATATCCAGCTTGGTAGCTGTAAGCGTTCTGTGCAGTAGGGCCATATATACCAGCATAATCTAAACTCTGTAATAAAGTAAGGCAAATATCAGCTAAGCTAATATGTTTTATAATAATTACAATAATAATAACAATAATAATATCGTCCTCGTCAGACATATTATTATTATAAGACAGTGGTAATCTAATATAATAATAATATAATAATAATAATATAATAATAATAATAATAATAATAATATCGTGGTCGACAGGCATATTATTTTA
>JAOQGN010000006.1:0-10793 GCA_027564295.1 Himantozoum antarcticum
TATTCTCAAATAATAAAATGTATAAATTTTGATCCTTACAAGAACTTATTGCTTAGTAGCATACATTAATGCAATAAAAAGTAATGTACTTTATAAAAAAGATTTCGTTTGCAATGGAAAAATTCCTATTACTAAAATTAGGTTTGGTAGTTTATATATAAAACATTAGATTGCAAATCTAAAAAAGATAAAATTTTTACCCAAACTTACTAAATGTTAATATAAGATTTAGAATCTTTTACAGGTTATTTACCACACTTAAACATACAAAATAGTAATTAAGAAAACTTAAATAAAAATATATTTAGTTAAAAAAAATTTTTAATAAAAAACCGAAAGGGAAACAATAAAGTGATATAGACAAAATAATAATTTATAACTCGTGTATAATGGGCTACCTAACTATATATACCCGAAATTAAATGAGCTATTTTTATTCTATTTAGAATTTAACTTTAAATGTTAAAAAATTTACTTCAGAAATAAAAATAGAGATTAAATGTCCTCGCATTTAAAGATAGCTGGTTATTTTCAAAAGTAACAATACTAAACCTTTATTAGGGGTATCAATTTTGGGACAAGCTAAAATTGAAATAAGAGTTACTTAAAAAAAAATTTTAAATTATTTTAGGCTTAACAATAGCCAAAAAAATATCTATAACAAGGTAAATAAAAAACATTTATAATTATACTTTACAGTACTCTCTTATAGAAAATAATAATAAAAAACCCTTTTAATAAATATTATAGTAGCATAAGTATAAATATAATATTAAATATATTTAAATTTAAAAAATATTAGAAGGAACTCGGCAAATTAGGCCACGACTGTTTAACAAAAACATAGCTTTCAGAAATTATTAAAAGTTATACCTGCCCAGTGTGAAAATCAACGGCCGCGCAAGTGCTAAGGTAGCAAAATAATTTGTCTTTTTATTGAAGACCAGTATGAAAGGAATAACGAAGCCTAACTGTCTCCTTATAAAAATAAAAATTAATGAAAAAGTGAAAAATCTTTTCATTTTATGAAGGACGAGAAGACCCTATAGAGTTTTAGTAAAAATTAATACATATTATTAATAATACTTTTATTGGGGCAATATAAGAACATTTAAAAATCTTAATTAATAAAACCTCAAAGAGAAATAAAAATAAACTACCTTAGGGATAACAGCGTTATCTCACCAGAGAGATCTAATCGAAGGTGAGGTTTGCGACCTCGATGTTGGACTAAGAAAACATCTATATGTAGAAGTATAGAAACGTAAGCCTGTTCGGCTTTTAAAATCTTACATGATCTGAGTTCAGGTCGGCGCAAGCTAGTCCGGTTTCTATCCTCATAAAAATATACTATATCTTTATATTACGAAAGGAAACAAAGATAATAATAAATAAATACCTAATAAATAATCATTTAAGATTATTATTAAAAAAGGTGTTAATGCTACTCACCACAATAATTTTAATAATTATATCTGCATTAATAGTTTCTGTGATTACCCAAAAATTAATCTCTATAGGGAGGCTTCTTTTTTTAAGAGCCATAACTATAACAATATTAACAACCTACTTGATAAATTCATGGTTTGCCTTAATTCTATTTCTTATCTATATCAGGGGTATTTTAGTGTTATTTGGGTATTTTCTTGCTATAAGATCTAATAATACCCAAAGAAATTTAAAATCTTTTAAACACATAATAATAGTTATAATCCCTATCTCTGCAATTACTATGGTTAACCCACATTTTGTGGGGATGCCAAGTTTCAATATAAATTTTGAAAAAGATATTATTCACATAATTTATATACATAATATCACTATTTATTGGGTTATAACTATTATTCTACTAATAATATTACTTATAGTTGTGTCCATCTCATTTAAATCTCCTAACCCTTTACGTAATTATATTTCCTAATCAAGTAAGCTAAATTTAAGCTTTTGGGTTCATACCCCAAATATGGTACCTCCCTTGATTAAAAGAGTTTTGCTCTAGCTTGATATTATAGTATTTCATAAATGTATATGCTAGTGTTAACCATCCTATAAGTATAATTTAGCTAAAAGCCATAATAAAGATATAAGATTGCTAATAAATCAAAAATTTCTTATAAGCAATACACAATCTTGTAATAAATAGAGACATCTAGTTACAGAAAAAGAAAATAAAGATGGATAAAATTGTGCCAGCATCCGCGGTTACACAATTATCTTGACTATAATTATTAGATAAAATGGTCACCTAAATAAGAAAGAATATAAAAAAAGTACAATTTACTATTAAATCTAATCTTTCATATTATTAAATCCATGAAAGTATAACTTAGAACTAGGATTAGAAACCCTACTACTAATTACCCTAAATATTTATCAGGGCATTACGAGTAATCTTAAAACCTAAAGAGCTTGGCGGTCTTCTATTAGTACCAGGGGAGCTTGTTACTTAAACGATAATCCGCGATAAAATATACCTTTATTTGATAAATCAGTCTGTATACCTCCGTCTAGTTAATCTTTAAGAGTATTGGCTAAGAGAAATATTTCTCCATGTCAGGTCAAGGTGCAACCTATATAAAGGAGTAAATGAGCTACATTACTAAATTAATAGATTTTAATTTAAAAAATAAAATGAAATAGTACTTGGTAGTAATTTAACTTTAAAATAGAAAAATGAAATAAACCTAGAAGATGCACAAATCGCCCGTCAATCCCCCCTAAAGGGGGGAAAAGTCGTAACAAAGTAGACGTACTGGAAGGTGTGTCTAAACTTAATAAGTAATTATTAATACTATTAAATATATTGTATATATTAGCCACATAAAAAACCCCCCCCGTATACCTAACCAAAGGTTAGGTATACCCCTATATAGCCTTAGGGCTATATAACCCTATATATAATCTTAGGATTATATATACCCTATATATAACCTTAGGGTTATATATACCCCAGAGGTATATATATTATATATATAGGTATATATATATACCACTGTAACCCCCACCTTACCCCGGTATATATTTGATATCAAATATATACCAATACCCCTATCTCCTCTTTTTCTTCTTAATAACAAATGAGTGAACAGTTTTTAGAATTATAAATTATCTAAAATAAGTATACACTCATTTGTTATTAAATACAAAATACTCTCTATTTAATTAAAAATTAAATAATTATTTATAATAAATAAATCCCTTAAGTTAACAAAACTATTTGCCTTCAAAGCAAAAATTAAGAAAATCTTAGGGATTAAGTATAAAAAATGACCCTTATAATATTGGGATTTGAAATCCGAAATAGGTAAATACACCAAGGGTCTCCCAATAATTAAGATAAGATAGACTTAAAATCTAAAAAACGCAGTTGCGCTTAATTAAATGAAAATTAAAAATTTTGTTATTAATCCCTTCCATTTAGTGGAATTTAGGCCATGACCTTTTACAGGGTCAATAGGGGCCCTAGCCCTAACCAGTGGAATTGCCTCCTGATTTCATGGATTTAGAATAATAATAATGTTATCAGGTTTAATTATTATTATAATTACTATAATTCAATGATGACGAGACGTAATTCGTGAGAGAACCATACAAGGATTCCATACTTATACTACAGCACGTGGCCTGCGTATAGGTATGATTTTATTTATTGTCTCTGAAATTTGCTTTTTTTTTGCATTTTTCTGAGCCTTTTTTCATAGAAGATTAGCTCCTTCAATTGAATTAGGTAATTTATGACCACCAACAGGTATTAATCCGCTATCACCATGAGGGGTCCCTTTACTAAATACAGTAATTTTATTATCATCAGGCCTTAGAGTCACATGAGCCCATCATTCGTTACTAGAAATAAAATATAATGAAGGAGTAATAAGATTGTTAATTACAATCTTATTAGGATTTTATTTTACTTTCCTTCAAGGAACCGAATATATAGAAACTAGATTTTCCCTAAGAGATAGAGCCTATGGAACAACTTTTTTCGTAGCAACAGGATTTCATGGACTTCATGTTTTAATTGGTACCACTTTCTTACTAGTTTGTATACTACGTCATATGAAAACCCATTTTACTAAAAGACATCATTTAGGATTTGAAGCAGCAGCCTGATACTGACACTTTGTTGATGTAGTTTGATTATTCCTTTTTATTTCTATTTATTGATGAGGTAGATAAAAATGAAATTAATAATCATACTAATAATCTTTACAAAAACCCTACTAATGCTACTTTTAGTAGCATTAGGAGTAGGATTTTTTACCTTAATAGAACGAAAAGTTTTATCCTATATTCAATTACGAAAAGGACCAAATAAAGTTGGTATAATAGGTTTACCTCAACCTCTTGCTGATGCAGCAAAACTGTTGTCTAAAGAAAGACTAACAATAAATTTAGCTTTAAAACCCATTTTTATAATAGCCCCTATTATAGCAATAATAATTATATTTATTTTATGATTAGTCTATACCTCAACACATGGAGTATCAACTTTTAAGTTAAGTATTTTATTTTTTCTAACTATCTCAAGAATTAATGTTTATACTATCCTGCTATCCGGGTGATCTTCTAACTCAAAATATTCTCTTCTTGGTGCAATACGGGCTATTGCACAGACGATTTCTTATGAAGTGACTATAGCCCTTATTATTATGGCTGCCTTAATTATAATAATAACTTTTAATCTTTACCATATTTCAGCAACTCAAAATATTTGACTAACGTGGGTACTTCCCCCATTATTTTTAATGTGATTTATTGTATGTTTAGCAGAAACAAACCGAGCTCCCTTTGACTTAGCTGAAGGAGAATCAGAATTAGTATCAGGATTTAACATTGAATATGGAGCTGGGGAATTTGCCTTTTTATTTATTGCCGAATATGGTAGTATTCTTTTAATAAGAATTATAACAATCTGCCTATTTTTTAGAGGATTAATTAAAAATTCTGGGCTATTAGACACTATTAAAATTCTAAGAATAGCATACTTATTTTTATGAGTTCGAGGTTCATATCCACGTATTCGATATGACAGATTAATATCTTTAACTTGAAAAACATTTTTAACTATTATTTTAGGATATATTATAATCTTATTAACTCAAAATCCTTACTTTATAAGTACCAAGTACATTTACCTTCCAAGTAAAAAGTCTATATTTAGATAAAGTAATAACAAGTACTGAATCACCTAGTGATTTAAGCTGATACCTTAACAGAGAAGTAATTCTAGTACTAAATGGTTATTATACGATGATTTATATCAACTAATCATAAAGACATTGGTACAATATATTTTTTATTTGGGCTATGAGCAGGAATAATTGGTAGTGGACTAAGAGCCCTAATCCGAGTAGAATTAAGACAACCCGGGGGTCTCTTAGGGAATGACCAGCTATACAATGTTATTGTGACAGCCCATGCTTTATTAATAATTTTTTTTATAGTTATACCGGTTATAATTGGGGGGTTTGGAAACTGATTAGTGCCCTTAATACTAGGAGCACCGGATATAGCTTTCCCTCGATTAAATAATATAAGATTTTGGCTTCTTCCCCCTGCCCTAACTTTATTATTAATATCCTCTTTAGTAGAAAGAGGAGCAGGAACAGGATGAACAGTTTACCCTCCCCTTTCTTCAAATATCGCCCATAGAGGGTCTTCAGTAGATCTCGCAATCTTTTCCCTCCATTTAGCAGGAGCTTCCTCTATTTTAGGGGCTATTAACTTTATTACTACCGTTATTAATATACGTAGTAAACTAATATCTCTTATGCGCTTACCCTTATTAGTTTGAGCCGTTTTTATTACAGCAATTTTACTTCTCCTTTCTTTGCCTGTGCTAGCAGGAGCTATCACAATGCTTCTAACTGACCGTAATTTGAATACATCATTTTTTGACCCAGCTGGGGGTGGGGATCCAATTCTGTATCAACACCTATTTTGATTTTTTGGTCATCCCGAAGTTTATATTCTTATTATCCCAGGATTTGGAATAATTTCCCATATTGTTAGGCATTATAGGAATAAAGAAGAAGTTTTTGGAGTGGTAGGAATAATTTATGCTATACTTTCTATTGCTCTACTAGGTTTTATTGTATGAGGCCACCATATGTTTACAGTGGGAATAGATGTAGATACCCGAGCCTACTTTACATCAGCAACAATAGTTATTGCTGTACCAACAGGGGTAAAAGTATTTAGATGGTTATCCACTATAAATGGGTCTATCCCAGAATTTTCTGCTCCAATGTTATGGGCATTAGGTTTTATTGTTCTGTTTACTATTGGAGGGTTAACCGGGATTATTCTAGCTAATTCATCAATTGACGTAATTCTTCATGATACATATTATGTAACAGCTCATTTTCATTATGTACTTAGGATAGGAGCTGTTTTTACAATATTTGCTGGATTTTGTTATTGATTTCCTATGTTTACTGGGCTAACCTTAAATACATATATGACTAAAGCCCACTTCTATACTACTTTTATTGGAGTAAATTTAACTTTTTTTCCACAACACTTTTTAGGTCTGGCAGGTATACCTCGTCGATACTCCGATTATCCAGACAGAATAAGGACATGAAACTTAGTTTCCTCCTTTGGATCAACTATTAGATTTGTAGGGGTATGTCTATTTATTACATTAGTAGTAGAAAGACTAGCCACAAAGCGAACAGTTATTTTTGGAGTGTTTTCAAGAAATATGTTGGAATGAAAAATAAACCGATTTCCTCTAGACTTTCATAACTCAGAAGAAATACTAATAATTAATATTAAATGAAATAGTAGTTAAATAAATAATAAAAGATTGTCAAACTTTAGATGCATATAATATGTCTATTTCTATGCCTCACCTCTCCCCTTTAATATGAGTATCACTTTATTTTCTAATCTTAACACTTATAATAAGAAGAATCATTAGATTCAACACCTCTAAACCTTCACTGTGCCAACGTATCCTATATATTTAAGGTTTTACTTTGAAAAAGTAAAGAAGATTTTATCCGTAAGCAAATATGTTAATAGTTATAAATTATATTATTGTAGCCTTATTCATTAGAGGACTTTTATTCACTATTTCAAAATTCCACTCACGTGGACAATTAAGACGAAGTAAAAGAACCCCATTTGAATGTGGGTTTGATCCAAATGAGTCTGCCCGTTTACCTTTTTCACTACGATTTTTTCTTCTAGCAATTATCTTTCTCGTGTTTGATATTGAAGTAACCCTACTGTTTCCTATTGTTTTAAGAACAAAGTTTATGTTGTTAAAGACATCATTTTTAAGGGGGGGTGTGTTTTTAATTATTCTTATAATTGGCCTTATTCATGAATGAAATCAAGGAACTTTATCATGAGTTAAATGTCAGCGAAGCTTTTAATAGCATTGGTTTTGTAAACCAAAGATCAATTTAGTTATTGCGCTAACTATGATTAAAAAATATCCATCTATATTTATCTATATATCTTTAATCATAGTGTCAATTATTATGATTATTAGAAGTAGTAACTGATTTTTTACTTGAATAAGATTTGAGCTATCCTTATTTGGGTTTATTCCTTTATTCTCATCAACCGCCTTTACTACTGAAGGTATTATAAAATATTTTTTAGTACAATCAAGAGCTTCAGCTCTGTTTTTAATATCATTTTTAGTGGATATAAAACTAAAAATTAATTTATTGATATTGAGTTTAATGATAAAGATAGGAATCTTCCCATTTATTCAATGAATACCAATTGTAATGATTTCTCTAAGATGAGCAGGATGCACCGTTTTATCAACTATACAAAAACTAAGACCTTTACTAGTTATGATATTAAATAAAAACCCAAGAATAATAATTTTTATAGGGTCAATGAGAATTATAGTTAGAAGAATCCTTGGGTATAACCAAATATTAATAAAACCATTAATAGCATATTCTTCAATTGCCCATACTAGATGAATTATCCTAACTATCCCCGAAAAAATTAACCTATTTTTATTTTATACCATTATTTATTTTTCGTCAATCGTTATTTTGTTCTATTTTTTTTCAAAAAATAATACAGAAAAAGTAATTACTTCTAAAAACTCAAATAACGATATGTTAATACAAAATATATTAATACTTATATTAGCAGGAATTCCCCCGTTTTCCATGTTTTTCTTAAAATTAAATATTTTATTAAGATATGCCAATTACCCTATGTTAGTTATAATAGTAATTTTAAGAACCTATATCTCAACATATTACTATCTTTCCTTTATTATCCCCAACTTAATAATAAGATGAAAAAATTATTTAAAAACCCTAATGGGTATAACACCACTATTGGTGATACCCACAATAATACTAATTTATGTCAATATGGTCACAAGTTTTACTCCAAGAAAGATGTAGTCCAATTATACAACTTCTATCATTATTTCATGATTATTCCTTAGCAATTATTTTAATAATTCTAATATTTGTAGTAGGGGTATCCACATTTATAATTATAAACAAAATAATTTCAGACTCCCCCATTGTAACCATAGTAGAAGTTATTTGAACAATTATTCCCGCAATTATTTTAATCCTTTTAGTGGTTCCATCCTTACAAATTTTATATTATATGGAAGAATATGATCCATTTTTAACCCTTAAAGTTATAGGGCATCAATGGTACTGAACCTATGAGTTCATAGACACAAAATTAGAATTTGACTCTTATATAAGTCCCTCACCCACCCTAGGTGAATTTCGGTTACTGGATGTTGATAACCGAATTGTGTTACCTATTAATAAAGAAATCCGATCCTTAATTACAGCAGCAGATGTACTCCACTGTTGAACTCTTCCGAGACTGGGAATTAAAGCAGATGCAGTACCAGGGCGACTTAACCAAATATTTATAAATATTATACGACCTAGACTAATTTATGGTCAATGCTCGGAAATTTGTGGGGCAAATCATAGGTTTATACCTATTACTATTGAAGCTATAACAAATAATAACTTTATAGACTGAATTAATAAATAGCGTGGGAATAAAAGGCTGTAAACCTTAAACTGGATTAATAATCCCCAACGTGGGTTCTAAAAAGATTAAGCTTCTAACTTAGTTAAGCGTTAACGCAAACTCTATGAAAAAATTAATACGTAAATCTCACCCCCTTCTTATATTAATGGATTCATTAATAACTAATGCGGCACCAAAAAATATCTCTTCTCTATGAAGATTTGGATCATTGGCAGGCTTATGCTTAACTACTCAAATTATTACAGGTATTCTTTTGGCTATATTTTTTACAGCTGATATCTCTTTAGCTTTTGACTCAGCAATTTGAATCTCCCGAGATGTAAATTATGGATGGATGATTCGTAATATTCATGCTAATGGAGCATCAATATTTTTTGTATGTGTATATATCCATATTGGACGAGGATTGTACTATAAATCTTTCAAAAATAAAGAAACTTGAATAATTGGTGTGACCTTGCTATTCTTAACTATTCTTACAGCCTTTTTAGGATATGTACTACCATGAGGACAAATGTCTTATTGGGCCGCCACCGTAATTACCAATTTAGTGTCAGCTATCCCCTATTTAGGAAATAGAATAGTAATGTGAATCTGAGGGGGATTTTCAGTAAGAAATGCTACATTAACTCGATTCTATGCTTTGCATTTTCTCTTACCTATTGTTATTGCAGCTCTATCCCTACTACACATTATGTTTCTCCATAATACTGGGTCAAATAATCCACTAGGATTAAAATCTAATAATGAATCAATAAAATTTCACCCTTATTTTTCTATTAAAGATATAGTAGGAGTACTAACCTTATGAATAATACTAATATGTGTGGTAATGTTTTCGCCTTCAATTCTTATTGACCCAGAAAATTTTATTCCAGCTAACCCCTTAGTTACCCCAACACATATTCAACCTGAATGGTACTTTCTCCCTATATACGCCATTTTACGATCAATTCCTAATAAATTAGGAGGAGTTGTGGCATTGATTATGTCTATTGCTATTCTATATTTTATTCCTTTTTTTAAAAGAATAAAGAGAAATGCTTTTATAGTTGTTAATCAAATTATATTTTGGAATTTAATTGCCATCTTTATTATCCTAATATATATTGGGGCAAAACCCGTTGAAGCCCCATTTGAATTAGTAGGACAAGTATTTACAATTATCTACTTTATAATATATTTTATTATGTAATAAAAGGTTATTATAATAAAGTAAATTTGATTTCGAATCAAAAAGAGTTCAATAACACCTTTTTATGAGTATACCCCTTATTATAAAAGTATCCCTAATTCCATCTATATTGGTATTAATTGCCCTATTTAGATATTATGCTGCCCGAAAAAAAGTTTTAATATGCCTTCTTAGCTTAGAGTTAATTCTTCTAAATATATTTTTATTAATAATTTATAACTTAAAATATATAGGTCTATATATTTCACCTTCCTTTTATTTATTAGTCCTTGGGGCATGTGAAGCAAGAATTGCACTAAGAATCCTAATTACTATAACCCGATTTAAAGGGAATGATATGCTCACAAGAACATCAATAAAATATTAATTATATTATTAACTATTGTTTTCATAATTTTAATTATACCTATTATTCCCTTTATATTGGTAATTAGGTTGATTATGATTATTCTATTTGGATCATTACTAAATTTTAACATAATATGAACAATAAATA
The DNA here is from genome assembly GCA_027564295.1 of Himantozoum antarcticum. NCBI lineage: Eukaryota > Metazoa > Bryozoa > Gymnolaemata > Cheilostomatida > Bugulidae > Himantozoum > Himantozoum antarcticum. The sequence goes on from JAOQGN010000006.1 coordinate 10,704, forward strand.
ATTTCAACTCTATATTTTTTTACTCCCAAAATTTTAATTGTGCAATAATAACTTTATCAATTTTTACATCAAGGTTAATACTATTAGTAA
>JAOQGN010000007.1:0-16402 GCA_027564295.1 Himantozoum antarcticum
ACATAACTACCAAACTGCTCAATGTGTTGAGCTGTAACTTTCACGACTTGGGTAAAAAGTCCCTGTGCATTCAATGCTTCTATTTAAAAAAGGGTGGCATGGCTCCTTTAAGGTTACCTGTTAAAAAAGTCTTACGTTAGAACTGGCAATATTAGTCAGTTCTCCGAGATTTACTCTTGGGGCAACTACTATGATAGCCGGTCCATTGATTGATGAGATATTTTAGAATTACTGATGCGGAGTTGGCCACATTTAAGACTTAATACCCGCAATGAAATCTTTTGATGCTTTGAACAAAAAAACTTGAGAGAAACGTTTGCTATACTGAGTGCGACATTGCCAGCAGCTATAAACCCAGACATTTCTGTCTGTAGAAATCCTCTATGGACTTCATCTGCTTGTCAAGAACAAAGAACTCCGACATTTCTAAATGTAAAGAATATCAATGAATGCCCCAATAAGACATCATTGTAGCGCAATAGGCCAGATCAATGTGACCAACTAACTATGCTTGTACAAAATTAATTAATATGCAAATTAATGCACTAATTCTTGAAAAATCTTATGACAAATTCCTCTATTTTTATTGACTTAAAACAAACTATAAGCATGATTTGGCTTTTAATTCGCAATGTCACACTTTTCATTACTTGCAAATTTAAAAATACAAACGTAGAAAAGTTAATTATTATTGGAAAAAAGCTTCATCATGACATCAGAGGGAAGAAGTAATCGTTGTAGTAGGAAAAGAGAAGGAATGACGTCACTGAGCGAACACTTGTTGTTTACTGTTACAGTGACCGCTGCAAGGTTGAATGAATGTGCCATTGTAGGTAAGTGCAGACCAACTAACAAACATAAAGGCAACATTAACACAAGATTTATGAGCTAAACTGACAGACCAGTGAGAATCCAGGTGGGGATAGCATCAACCCTCGGCTTTGACAATGCCTTAGTATTAGAGGCCTGTCATCCAATCCAATTTAGGGAGCAGAAAGTTTACAGGAGGCGGTAACAGGATGTAGAATCTATCTATTTACCGCAACGTCACCGATATGATACAAGGAATTTGACATTAAGTTAATTTGTACACATGATATCGGGATTAAGAGCGCAAGTTAGACGAAAGTGGGACACCCGACGCTAAGTAGTCAACCAGGATATGCTATACAGATAGAAACACCATTTTGTTTTGTCGTTGGAGGTAGAAGAGAAACCAGATGAAGTACAGAATTTAATGAAAGACCAAAAAAGTCGGTGCTATCAATTTAAAGCATAAATCTCTTGGTACATTGGTTATGACAATTACAATAGCGAGTTTTGCATGTCAATGTAACTAAATCGATGTATTTTTTGCTTTTTCATTATTTAATGTAATAAATAAAGAAAATAAACCACAAAATCTAGGTTACTTAATACAATAAATTATAATTTACAATCCTCTCAGTAGGCCTAGGCCTACCTCACTTAATATAACAACAGATATTGATCCACATTTATGTGGTGAGCAGTTGGCTCCAAAGTCAAAACGCCCCAGATACTGAGAAAACAATGCAAGATAAAATCTAGGTCGAATCTAAGCAAATACTGAAAAATCAGGGTATTGGTGAGTGAGACGGATGTCACCATCGCATTCAGCCGTGGATCTGAATACTAGCATCCATAAGGATCCAGCATCCATAAGGATCCAGCATCCATAAGGATGCTAGCATCCATAAGGATATGAATACTAGCAAGGACTAAAACTGGTCTTTGTGTGATGCAATTTATACAATTCCAACACTCTTTGGCAAGAGGCATTTCTAGTATTAGTTCATTTCCCAATTTTTTGTATGCAATTTTATAAAGATAACTCTATGACAAGGGTTTGTTTCTACATCCCTATCTAGCATTTATGTCTTACGTATACACACACAATTTGACACCCAGCAACAATTGCGTAATATTAAGTAAACCGCAAAAACTTTATTAAAATAATCTCCAGTAATGATGGAAATTGGACTGTTGTTTCAAAGTCAAAGGATATTATAACAATTGCTTAGGACAAGGGTCAACGGTAAAAAAGAGAGCAAATTTTTGTAGCATCACCCTCATAGAGAAGCCACCATGCAATTTGCACTGCACCGCCAAGAACGGCTGACTGGCTGTCAAGGTTAAAATCAAACGCTTTTACATGAAGTACGGGAAAAAGTTCATTCCATACCAATTTTTCGATGTTTTCACTATTCGTCATCAGTTAAATTAAACGGCAATGACCATCTATATGGAAGCAATGGCAGGTAATGGTAGAGGCTTGACTCACAGAAACGTATTTGACGTAGGCTCAGGGCATCTCCGCATCACCTGAAGCAACTGCCACAATATATGACAGGATCAACCAATTGTTACTCAGTTCACTCTCCATTATTAGGGACAGTTGCGGCGTGGAATGCACAAAGCTTTGCAAAACTGGAATCAAATTTTTACAACTAAAGTAACGCAGCAAGTTTTGTAGTCTGAACTTTTAGATCAAAGATTAACTCAATATTCTATACAAACTAAAAACCTCAATCTTTCTAAAAGATTGTATTATAAAAAATTAGTTAGAAAACAATCCCTATCCGTTATTAATATAGAGTTTATATTTTGTTTCAGTTGATACTATAGTATTCCAGTATTTTCAGTATTTCAGTTAATATAACATTGTTCATTAACTATTACCTCACATGGCTTCTTCTTGTTCATATGTCTATGGAGATGTGATAACTTGATAAAACTTTTTGAGCACCTGCAAAACCAAAGCAATAATTAGTACAATTCATCATTTAGCACAATAATTAATTACAATAAAGCTGTGGTAGGGGGAGAAGAAGGGCAGGATCCTGTTTATTAGTATATCTATTGACTTGGACACCTGACAATATGAATATAAATCTATACATAAGATCAGACCTACTTTGGGTAAGAACTGTATGGAGAAGGCAGGTTGTATGGAGAAGACATGTTGTGGCCATGCATTAACTTGCGGCACGGCGGCATGTAGAACTTTGTATTGAACATTGACCCACCCATCGGTATGCAAGATTTACAGAACTTCAAAACGTAAGTTATCGTGACATTTGACCTCAGATGAAGGCCATCGCATGCGCTTTACTATCCAATAGTAGAGCGTCATAAGTCATCAAAAATTAAGCAATTTGGCTGATACACTTCGATTTAGAAACGTTCCTGAACTCAAGGACTAATGACATTTTGGCAGCAAGCTCATCCAGAATTCACACAGCAGCAAAATTTCTCACTGACAATAATAGTGCAGTTAAAGAATGCAGTTGGAAAATATTAGGAAATCTTATAAATTGTATGTGAAGTTCACATCTATTGGTTCTATGAGTAGTATTTCACGGTATCCCAACACACCCATACAACCAAATCATGGAAAATATGCACCTGCAGAGAGTTGAGGCACAGTACTATATACTATAACTAATAACTATAATATTGTAAATGCATTTTGCACTAACTAGATGTGGTAACAACTAGGAATATAATTTTGAGAAAGGAAAATGCTTTCATTATTTCTACATCAACTAAACATTAACAATTTAATTTTCCTGCAAACAATGGACTTTCCACATCAACTTGCCTTCACAATAGCGCTAAGTTTTGCTCGGCTATTTCAGTCTCTTGCACAAAAGCGCAACGCGAACCCGTGTGATTTTCCTCTTTCCATTGTGTGGCCTGGCACAACCAGCGCACATATTCCATGGTTTGCACCCACCGGAAAACCTGCACACCGCGCACTATGGCAATCAAGTGAGTGTCAGTCGATCATGATTAGAGCACTAAAACGCTGGCTAGCTGCCATTAAAGAGACTGATGAAGAGTGGCGGGAAGAACAAGTGCTGCCAACAATCACAGTTTGTGGTTTATGTCAGGGACAGCTGTTCCGTGAATCAATGGTTTAATGTAATAAAATGGCTGAGTAAGATGACTTGCCGGAAACGTTGCCAGTGCGCCAACAACCCTACTTGATTTTAATTATCACAAGTAAAATCTAATTGTATCATTTCTCGTACCACCAAGTGGATTATGCAATGATCTAAGCAAATTCAGATCCAAATTTTTGACAGAACTCTAGTACGATGGATGAAAGAAAATTTCAATTCAGTGTTCCTATTCAGCGGAACAATTTGCATAACATCTCCACAGTACCAGGAACAAGTTTTGTTTACCAAAATATATGAATTTCTACAATTTAATAAATAAAAACTATATGGCTATAAATAACCACTTCAATAATTAAATTTACAGGTTGGTGGTAAAGTCAATACATAATTGGCATGGGAGGCAGTTAGGGAGGCAGTTAGGGTGGTAGGAGGTTCAGGCCGCTCTCTCAGTTCGGTTTACCTTGGACAGGAGTAGACCCGCGGAAGGACCAAGGGTCTCCTAGAATGACTACTGACTTCACTGGATACAGACTGTTCAGGAGAGAATACAGATGAGGCACCAGCAGCCATGCTTGGTGATGAAGCAGCACCAGGAGACACAATCACTGATAGATTGGAATCTTTTCTTGGTCGACCTGAAATAGGAAGATCAATGAAAATATCGTAAGATACTGATGCAGACCTCATCTTGTCTCTGAATATTCAGATTTCAAGCTATACAACCTTAAATATTTAATTTGTCCAATAGCATTGATGGTAGAATACAGATTCGGCAGATTCGACTCCAATCAGAAGATCCACTAAGTCCGGGTGGATTGGTAGCCAGAATCAATCGAGCGTCCTCTAGAATTTTCATAAACTATATACATCAATATAACCACCAGGAGGCTTATGATATATAACAAAAATACAATTAGCCAAAAATTCAACATACAATGCATGCTAGATGCATATAGATATCAGCAAAAATAATTGACAGTGAAAAGCTAACGACAACGATTTGATTAAATTAAATGTACTTTTAACAAAAGCTCCATTTAGTCTCCAGGGTTGGCAACTAGAAAAATGACACAATAATTTCGTTACGCATGTCATTGTGTGAGATTTTTATGTCAGAAATAATTACAGCATAAACCATGTTCTGAAAAAAGTGAGCACTGTTTTCTAAACTGCAAACCTACTGCAGTGAATTCATGCAAAGGCAAAGAGTGAGGAAACGATAAGCATTTTCAAGTCACAGGAACCCATTAATATAGAATATAAATTTCTAGAAATGCGTAATCCTCAAGAGACACAAGTAAACATAATTTGGTAGCATAAAAGTCCACACCACTGAATTTGGACATATGAAAGAAAACTAATGCAGAGTAGCGCCAAGCCCTGGATTGTTAATTCCCATGAGATGGTAGGAGATTGCACAGAAGAATATTTCCATAATTCAATCCTGGGGTATGGTCATTAAAAGACGCAGCTCGAGGGCTCTATATATCTCCTAGGGAATTCCAGTATTAGCGATGAAATACTATACTTATGCACAGCTCACACGTGGTGCAACAGTGTTGTTTGTATTTTATTGCCGTGAAAAAATTATTGTGGCGAAGGTAATTTGACAACTGGTGTTTTATCAGACAAACTGACAAAGGTGCCGTAAAAACTTGTTGATTTATGGTAAATGTTTACTGCGATGTGCAAAATATGACCATGACAGTTACTATCGAGCTGGTAGTTATCCATCTACACGACAGTCATACTCTCAAACCAACATTAAAATAGACATCAGAGACTGACTGTATTTCAACTTTTATTTGATGCTGTGTAAAAGAGCAGCCAAATTCCGCCTACTCACATTTTTGTCCAATAAAACGATTTGAAGAAAGCGACCCGTTATTTGATCACTTTCCTAAAAAATACCCCTCCTATGCCACATAAAAACTGAGCTGACGATGTAAATTGTAAGCATCCACTTTTAACTCAAATAATTATTTCAAAGTGAGCTGACAATGCATAACAATAATATAAATACAATATACATGTATTTAAGTTTCTTGGGCATGAGCCGTATAAAAAACAGAGAAATATTACAATTTAGGCTGTGGAGCTGTCGGATAAGAGAAAACAGAAATTTTGTATCCACGCAATTTATACATACCATTTATCATTCTAGTCAAAATTTTAATTTTGTTTAATGATTCCATTAATTATATAAATAAATAACTTCATTGGGTCTAAACTGGTTTGTATTAATTTTTAATTTCAAACTGTAATTAATAGTAATTTGCATCAGCAAAATCAACATCTCCTGAGTTATAAATAAAACATGTTGAACTCCTACCACTTACTAACCTATTTTGTGGTTGAAGTTACCTCTAGGTCGTTTATATAGGGGCCCTTCAGGACCATCCCTATCTTCACCAATAGGAGATGTAGGCACTAACGAGTCACCAAAAGTCAGAGTGGGAGAAGACTTCTCAAGTTTAACCAATGGCTGTGGTGATTCCTGTTTCCTAGACCGCACTGCAAGCGACAGCATAAGGTTTCGGAAATTTAAATATAGCTCCCTCAACAGTACAACAAATTTGGTTTGAGAAAGACTCAGTATGGAGTAAGAGTAAGTAGACAACATAAAGACAATAGATACGCTGATGCCCACAATTATTAAAGAAATGCAAATAAAATTATAAAAAGTTATAGATAATTGTTGTAAAAAGAAGACTACAAAGGCAATTTTCCTTTCTTTCCATATTTATTTAAGTTGTGCATTTATTTTAATTTTCTAAACCCGCGCAGCCCAAAATGAAGATGGGAGACCCCATTTGTATGAGTACCCACTTCGCAGTGTGCAACAGAAATCTAGAAGATGATACACTGTCATGGCATTCGGCATTCAGCATAGCGGTCAATATTGGGAGTTGTAATCAAATGCAATATTTGTTCAATAATTTGCCAACAGAATACAAATTTCTCAAGACATCACCCTTATTTGGCAAATCGATTTATTACCTAAACTAACACAAAGGCTAATACAGATCAAATATATTATAGTGTGTTTAAGGAGCATTTGACCTGTAACAATGGCAGTGTAATTGGCCAGCCAAAGTTAACAAAACTTCAACGGAAAATAAATAATACTAAATTGAGAGAAGGATCAGAGTTCCCTCATACATTGGCAATGTTCAAGACAAAAAGGGCAGCTTCACTGGGAGACGTAGCAGCTCCGTGTCAGAATATTTGGCATATTTTTCCTTTACTGACGTACGGTACTTCTATGTAAATAAATCTATCATTTACGTAAATTGTGTTGTTTTAAGTTGCATGGCAAAAAAAACTGGGACTCGGGCACTCAGCCGCTATGGATGGAAACCTCATGCATTTATTAATCAAAATGCTTTTAATTAATTTAATTTAAATAAAAATTTCAATTAAATTTATCAATTAATTAATTTAATGCTATTTATTAATAAAAAGACTTGTTTTATAAAAAATTGAAACTTCAATAAATCACCAGAGACTGGAATGGTGGATCCACACAAGAGTTGTACCATCAGCCAGATTTATTGGCACATGATATACGTAGATTGGATAGTTGTTTGGAGTTTTTATCGATTATAAAATTGTGATTTTTGAACAGCATTTAGAATCAAGTAGATCTAAATATTACTGTCTTTGCAATTTGTATGTTGTATTGTAGAACACAGGACAAAATATTTTAGTTTATAGCAAAGTTTAGCCAAGTGGCTTTAAAATATATTTACAGATAGCATTGCAGCAAAATTTTGGTTAACTAAATTTATATAGTCAAAGTTGGTATTATATAGTAATTTAGTATTAGTAGTAAAGTTACTGAGCAAAATGCAAGATATTGAAAGATTGCTCAGTAATAGCGGAATTAAATGTTAACACAATTACAACTAAAACAATTCTGCCTGTACTTCTGAGCAGAGCAATAACATTCTTATTTCTGTGAAAATAACACATGAGTAATAAACAATAGGCATTATTTTCCAATAAATAAAATTATTTTACAGAATGTTAGTTGGCAATGAGATTTCACCAGCTTAATTGCGTAAATTTGGGCAAGCTATCCCATTTTCATGACATCAGCAGAAATTAGAACTGACTGCTCTGGTAATATGTCAGCTGGCAAAGACCGGGTGTATTTAAACGACGTGACGATGCTAGAAGGAACTGGATATGATGGCTGCAAAAGGTGTGCGGACATCTGTGCGGACATCTGTGTGGACATCTGCACACATTATGTGTCTCATATTTAGTTGGCAGGAATATGAGACGGCGATAAAAAATATTGATGTCTTCCCATTAGATTCGTGGTAAATTACAATTCATGGCGCTAATTCTGAGAAAAACGGTAGCACGTCTAACGTTAATTTCTTTCAGATGTTTTCTGCCCGTTATCAAAGCCAAAACTGATACTATGCAACGCGATTTGACAGTATCATTCACTTTTGAATAGCCCGCCTAAATAGTAAGCATACACCTAGAACTCCTACTAGGCCTACATAATACTGGTGCTTCCACTGCAACATCATGTTATTTCATAATAATAATTATATTGCAGGAGATATTATTAGATGGCTATTACGTGTATGGGGACAAATATAAGCCCATTTTACAAAACTAGTGATTGTTCATACAAATCTATTTATGTTAATAAAGGATTAAGCATCCTTGCAGTTAGAAACAACAAAAAATTTAATCTTGAAATGCAAACTTTTTGCTAGTTTGGGATGTTTTAACCATCAATCAATTAGGATGTCCATAGTCTCAATGTAGATTATTCAGTTACAACATTCACTGTCTCACTCTTAGATTTCTAAATTTCAATTTTCCTGTTGATGTTGCCAAATTACGCAGCTTGTGGTCACACACAACCCTATTTTCTTTCCAATCGTGATTTCATAAATGTCATAGATTGCAAGTTAACAACACTATCGCATGGATCAATGGAAGGTACAATAGCATTATGCGTGTTGCAACCCAAAACACCCTTAGATATGTGACGTTGTTTTGATTAATTGTTTTATATGTCATATTGAATTCTAAAAGGCAAGTAGCTTTGACAACATACCAAATTCTTTACCATTTTTCTGTCACTGGTTTCCTACTAGTGATTTTTTGCGATATTATTGTGAAGCATCCCAAGCATGACTAACCAGGTATGAGATGTCAGGTATGGTCCACAATAATGAGGAAAAACAAACATGTTAATGTGCCAATTTTTCTGACAAAACCAGAGGTAGACCAAAGGTAGAGGCATACCAAAGGTAGAGGCATACCAAAGGTTGAGGCATACCAAAGTCAATCTTTACTGAATTCTCAGTTGGTCATAAAAACTTGGGGCAAATAAGTAAAGCTTCTTTTTATCTAATGAATGGATACTAACTATTTCCTGCCATTTATAAAAAGCCATAGGCCTGCAATTTGGTGTTTGACAGGAAAGCATGTTTCTGCAGCGAGAAAAAATTCCCAAACAAAAGAAGTTCGGATGTGCATGGATATTCCGACAGTCAATTCAAACCTATCCAGTGATATAACATCAGCATGGTGTTATTACCTCTATCCCTCTTTCTATTTCGTGGCATTATTGGATATAGACTACGTTTTATAGGCACAGAGAAAGGTCCAACACCACCACTAGAGGCTGACAAGGATCTGGAACTTGTAGACATATCTGAAATTAAAACAGTATTAGAGGGTGAACTCGATCATAAAGTGTGTGTTGATATCTCTACTCAAAGACCCAATAGCCTAGTCTAGGCCTACTTGGTGCCATGTTACACTCTGATAATCCATTTTTAAACCGAAACAACTTGGCAATGCAGAAACGACCTGGCAATTGAGAACCAATGTGGGACAGTCATCTATGTGGGACAGTCATCTATGTGGGACAGCCATCTATGTGGGACAGCATCTATGTGGGACAGCCATCTATGTGGGACAGCCATCTATGTGGGACAGCCATCTATGTGGGACAGCCATCAATGTGCACATTTAAAAAAATAAGTGAGTATAAAGCTTAAACACGAGCATCGGCTTTTATAGTATTTATTCATATCCCTTCCCCTATCCCTTCCCCTATCCCATATCCCTCAGGAATCAAAGATTAGTTGCCGAAGACCTGTGGATGGAAGAGAAAGATTAGCAAAGCCATAACCACATAAGATGTCACTCCATCATCATTCAGAACTGGCTACTATATCGCAGTAAGTAGTCATCCTATTTGGAAAGTATATATCGTCAAGCGTCCAACAATATTGTCTATTTTTGACCAAATCCATCAAAAAGTGGGTAAAGCTCAAGTTTAGTATATTAGACCAACACACATTTCTAAATAGGGGAGTAGTTTTCTCATCAGCCATAACCTCTCACACCCCCATTTCAATTTAATTTGCAAAGATTACTAGAGGTTAATTCAGAGAATTCAATTTTATGATTTTATGATAATGGTTACATTCTAACAGATGTTTAGCATAAGCCTAATGACACCTACATAACAATACCCTTGGGGTGTGTCATGCCTCTTGTAATAATGGGGGAATAGATTAAAAGCATTGTACAGCCACAAGGCCATACATCATTTTTAAAAGTCATGGGCATTTTCGGCAAACAAATAAGTTTGAATTTTGTTTAAAAAAGATGCTCACGAAATAACTACATGATGAAGTAAGTACTATGATGTTGAGTTGTGGATGATAAATTAATTAACTATTAGTAGTGAGGGCAATGCAACAAGTTTGGGCAATAAATGTTGGCAACTGGAGTGAAAGATAAATCAGTGAGTAATAAATTTGTTACTATAATTACATCACCCTGAGAAGTGGGAATACTAGAACTGGGACCGGGACAATTGGCAGATGTCTTGTACGGGCACTTTAGCATTACTCCAATTACCAGATTATTCCAAGTTGGAAACATGGCTGAGACACACCATGGCTGTAAAACTTAAATACAACACTACGATTTACATTACAACGCACAAAATTAGGATGTTATTTGTCAACGAAACACGAAAACAACGATTGTTGTTGGATTTGTCAACCTATAATTCTACTATAAACATGCTGGCTCTACCTTGTGGTTCTGAAAGATCTTCTGGAGTGAGCCGATATGGTCGATGTAGGTCCCCACCGCCATCTTGTGCCGACGACGTCGCCACCACAACCATATCTTGCGGCTGGGAAAGGCTTCTGCTCAGACGATATGAAGTTTTGCACCACTGTAATTGTTTGTGTTCGAGCCATAGATCGAGGCGCTTGAAGTTCTGCTTACAGAAGCCACAAACATGGAGATCCCCCTCATCTAGAATATAATACAGACACTCCCCAATATTAACAGCTGATATTGACATGAGCAATAGTCCTCGACCCAGATTCAATTACATGCGATTCTCTTTTACTACGCTGATTTGCTTCCCACCAAAATTTCTCAAGAACTAACAGCTGGATGACATTGAAAATTCTCTACATCATTTGAGTATAAACCTGTGAACAAAGATCAACATGTCCCAACTTCATAATTGTAGTCCAGATTTAATTTTGTATTACTCTACAGTAATGCATCTCAACATAGAGGAAAATCCTCCGTGCAATGAAGATCAGAAGTATCTGAATTTCAAATGAATTGGTCAAGGAACTGGGAGTTGCCCATCCTTGACCATGTTGAGAAATTCTCAGCTTGCTGCTGTAAATTTGGCTGGCATCATGAAGATCATTATCATGCTTTGCAAACCAAACAGAATATGGGATAAATTCTTTGGCAAGGCTGAGCATAACTTTGGTTCCCATAGCGCATATATGCAAAGCAGTGTTCCAAGGGGGAATAGATTTAGAATAATTTGGTATTAGATAAGCGAATGATCGAATCATATCCTGTGCTGTTTTCTCAATTTGCCCATTCACACAAGCAAGGTCCTAAAAGGTCCAAAAATAGATTGGCTCTGTAAGATCATTACCAGCTATTGGGATTTATATAGCAGCAATGTCATCTTTGCTACTCTATCATTCTACTGTGTTTTGGGGCTATCTATTATTATGTGTATGTCTATTATAGCCTAGTTTGTATTGCTCTCTCATACAATAGTTTGTAGCTTGTGCGCACTGAGTAGATAGATGTCTATTAGATATCTATCCCATAGCAAGCTTACATAGCATATTCAAAGAGAATCTGTATTGAAAACTGAGGGAGGCTAAACAATTGGGAAACGTTTGAATGTAGTCTTAGTCTTCCACAACAATTTTGACCAGAAACCATAGACCAGTAACCATAGACCAGTAACCATAGACCAGCAACCAGTGTTGACCAGTAACTGCTTAGAGGTGTATATAAGTGACAAATGATATTCAACCACTGATGAATAATGAAATCAGTTTTTATTGCTATAGTAAGCAGAATCCCAGAATATTTCGGGGATGGATATAACTGAAGGCCCGAAGGGCATTATATATTATGGATATTTAGGCAATTATTTTTATTCTTGGGTCTTAGAGACTTGGATACTACATTATATTTGCCATGATATTCACCTCTGGAAAGGTAGACTTGTTTGACTGTTGATGTCAAGCAAGTAGGAGATTTGGGAATATTTGGTTAATACTTGGTTGGTTATAAGCCACACTAAATGTATTACCAAATAATATAATATCTCTTCAGAACTCATTAATTAGTAAATAAGGGTCAATAAGCTGGAGCATAACTACTATGCAACCTGATGGGTTGTGGACTAGCAATAATTCATAATTTCAACAAACACTACTTTCCACGAAGCTAAAAGTTATCAATCACTGATAATAACCACCTTTCAGAAAAGGTTTGTAATGTACACTTTATGGGGGCATTCAATATTGTGTTGGTAAACAATCTTTATCAAGTTATCAATGAGAAAAAATTCCTTGGTCACAGTAGTGCTTATTTTCTTCTGCAAGCTCTAGTGCCATGACAAAATATCAGAGAGGCCATACTTGTTTCTGGAGAGCAAATGGACAAGCTTATTCATATGATCTGTGACCAGAACTAGATTAACAATATTGTCTTACAATTTGTTATTATTTAGAATGTTGTGAATTTTATTGATGACTAAATAGTTAACTCTGCCTTGGCAACTCGTAAAGAAAATCATTAGTTCCTTTAGCGCAGACTATGGCTAATTTTACATTCTGAAATAAGTTGGCCTTGCTGAATGTGAATGATAGTGAATGCTTTGTGATAATAATCATTACTTTCTAAAGGAACTCGTGTAACTAGAAAGAATTACAAGGTGGTCTCCCATGCCTAGCAAGGGCTTGCATAAGCTGTGTATGCAAGTTCATTTTCTGACATTTAAATTAATGCTATTTTACTGTCTAGCACATTTATTGTATAGACTTATGTAATCGCCCATAAGATTGTGAATTAGCTGTACGCTTGAATTGCTTTAACACATTCATTAGAGGCCCGACGCACAAGTCTTTATTGCAATCTAATATCGATTTTAAGGCCACGATCAAACATGAGCCCATAGGGATTACATATCAGACATCCAGCATAAATGACCCGTAAAGTCTAACTATTGCGTATGAGTATCATTAACACTTCAAGTATTTGTTTTTAAATCAAACGCAGTTAAGGAAAAGACGCCTTGGATATTATGTAAGTGCATAGTGACCATCTCTGTGTCACTAGGAAATGGGCTAGTGATAAAACAGGGCCATCTGACTGGGACTGAAGATAACGGTATATACCTAGTAGAGTAGTGGTGTATTACAGCTTTAGATGGACTATAATACCCCCACTTTCTAATCTGTGGTTACTGCATGCTTGACACCAAATATGAGGGCATAAGACTCTTAGATGCTTTTTAGTGCTACTAGCTTTTTAGAGCTACTAGTGCTAATGTACTAGGTGTTTAGTTTTTAATTATATGGATTCAGAAGGTCCAAGTTCGAGCCCTCCACCAAGTCCTCCACCAAGTCCTCCACCAAGTCCTCCACCAAGACTGCATAACAGTAGTTGGAGCCCATTCACTATCCTGAACCAACCTTCTCCATAGGGAAATAACTTGCAGACACACAATACAGCCACACTAACTTGAGCAAAATGACCACTAGCCAGAGGAAAATGGAGTTGCATGAAATGGTCAAGTACCTACACATTACAATTACACTGGGAAACTGCAACAGGGTACTTCACATTCACCCCTTGGACATTGTATAGGCCCCTCCCTCATACAGCGTAGAGATAGTAACGAATCTACAATTTCATACTACACACTCCTGAAAGATTGCAGAGTAAGCTATTAGACTATTATTTGATCCATAGGTCATTGCACTTCTAAGAAGATATAATTGTACAGTGAAATGCTCCAAAACCTCAATTTGAAATCCTAATTCATAGGCCTACTGCTACCTGCAGCTAGTACCATATGCCATGGAGATTACCGTGTTAGACAAAAGAGAATACTCTATTATGACCAAAATGAATCAAACAACAGGTACCGCTCTGCAGCTGTACAAGAGACTACATAATATACATACTGGTAAAAACAGTCTGAATCAATAGCTATTAAAGGCCTACCAACAGCAACAGGTGGTCAACAAGCCGAACAGGAAGCGAATGCCTTTCCCAGCAAGGAGCATTATGCTAGAAAAAAAACTGGAGCCTCATAGAATTTCAGAAAATGAAGCAACATGGAAATTGAACGAAACGAGAGTAAACGAAGCTTTATTTTTTCAAAATTTTCCAACTATTAACAGATACAACCAGTCACAATGACACACCGCAACCATAACTTTTAGAGCACAAGTTTGTATCACTTGTAATATGCTAGCATCTGTGAGTGAATCAAAATAGTAGCGAATGCCACTGTTATAAATTATGCTACATAATGGCTAGTACAATGAGCCACCGGTATATATTAGAGGATATGTGATACATGCTCAGACTAGCCACAGGCTATTAGACCAACTCTACACAGTGCAGCTGATTAGGGCATTGAGTATCCAGCACTACTAAGTAATTAAAGGCCCACACAAAGGCATATAACTTTTAAGTATTACACAACTGTATGCCAATAAACACTGACATAAGCAATAGTTAGGGCATCAGTAGGAATGCTGCTGCTACAGTTTATAGTTTCGGTCTAGATTGATATTCCTATTGCTATTAAAAGTCGATAAAGTACAAGCCTGGCTTGAAAAAATGCACTGATCTCTCAGTGTCAAGAAGGTTAAATGGATACCAGATGAAGTCCAGCAAGGGAAGATGCTATGGAGATGCAAATTATATTCAGCATCAATATGGCCTATGAACAGAAATACAAATAGCGCAAGCGTCAATTTATCCAATGACTTCTAATACTTCTCGCCAACCATCTTTAAAATTCAAGTTTGGTTTTAAATTCTAATTACATCCAAGAGAAAGGCTGAAATAACTCTGTATTAATGGTTTGTATTGAATTTCACATACAAGTATACTAACTGTGTAGACCTATTAGGTACATGTTTGGTAGACAATAAATCTGTAAAATTACTAAACAGTGCTATAGCATCAACGACACCAAGTCAGTGACTGGAGAATTCCAGACCACTAGAAGAGACACCACCTCACTTGGGAGTTGTGAAATTATTAGCACCAAAGAGTGGAGACTCAAATCACTCCAGACTTGTTGATCACTGAATTCACAAAGCTGAACTCCCATCATCAAATCAAACATTGACATAATGTAATTATATCTAATGGTATCACAGTTCCTCTGATACAGCTACCACTATTCATCCATAGATTTGGCAACTAGATTGACTTTCCAATCGGTTTTGATGCAACAATTGTACTGAAAATCAAGCAACTAGCAATTAGCAATAATAATAAACCACTGTGATCTACCAACACTTCTAAGCTTCAGCAATAAACTATTCCAATCATTTACTCACATGATAGGCCTGCTGATGACCATGATTGGCTTAGCCCCATAAATACACTGCTGAGTAAAATCGCAACCCTGACTGAAATGGCAGATAAATCTGATCAGTGTAAAAGCGGAATCGGAGTAGCATGAGTTATCGTACCCTTGTCTACAATAAATCAAAGCTACCCAACTACGATGGGTTGCTCCGACATGTTGGAAGCTCTAATCCATTGGGATGCGCGCAAATGTTGGCTCCGTCCATTTGAGATTGGCGGTCATTTTGGAAATGAAAATCTATAAGCTGCTTGTATTTCCGAAGCAATTATCATTAATTAGTTCATCACATGCAGATAATATTGAACTAAATTGCTAAACTGGTGGACAATAGTCTGTGTGAGTATTTGGAACATTGCGAGCCCAGAAATAACTTGATAATAGAGCTCAAAGCGGAAAACTAAGTTGGAATTTCCAAAAAATTTCCGACTAAAGACCACAATAATTAATAACAATTAATCTAAATTATGTCGACTGTAAATAAAATAATTTTTTTAATGTATTTAGGTCTACACACGATAAAAAT
>JAOQGN010000007.1:24718-49160 GCA_027564295.1 Himantozoum antarcticum
GATTATCTTTTCGTAGGTTCTATGATCCAAGTGAAGGCGAGGGCTTTAAGCCCGTAAACTGATCCCAACATCAAGTCTGCCGAACCAGAATGTAGGCACGTGTGCTAAATTCTGGTAATGGTTATTATATTATTATATTACAATTATTAGACAATATTATTGATAATATTGACAATAATTTGATAATATTGATGATTATCTATTATTATTATTACTATTACTATTATTATTATTATTATTGCCAATACATTGTAAGCAAATGGTCGTGAATATACAGTATACATTTTGTTGTATTATAACTGAAATAGGCCCACTAGACCCAGTTATGGGAACGGAAGTCCCTCGTTATTAAAAGTCTACATGTCGAGATAACAAACATGGAGGTTGCTCATGTCCTTAGCATCAACAAATAAAACAATTTGTATACAGCCGTTATTTAGATTTATGATATGAGCACCTTGTATATATTGCCGAGGCTACCATTGTTAGTATTACGTTTCTGCAAGCTGTAAATCTATGGAATTCATCAACAGCGACAGCGGCCCAAAGGATTATAAGGCATTTCCCAAATTGATTGCGTCAATGTACCATGGGACCACCAACACATCAATAAACCAAATAAATCCTGTATATATAGTCTCTGCTGAATAATCACCATTTAGCCAATGCAAAATTGTTTTAAAAATTACTCTATGAAGTGTAATTAAGGAACAAGTTGTTTGTTATGGACGACCAATTAGCTCGTGTGCGTACAAAAATATCAATCTAATAATTATGCAAGCAGCGGCTACATTCAGGTATTATGCTCCACTCCGTACGGTATATAACTGCTATATAGCAGTAGTTAGCTAAATTTATATAACTAGCTAATATAAATTATATCCAGCCAGATATATTATTTTTATTGATGATAGCCTTGATAGTGTTGTCTTTCCATAGCATTTCTAAGCATCCATTTATTTGTTATATTGACATATAAATCCGCATTTTAATTGGTTTTCAAAGACTTTATGACTATATTATGACAGAGTTACCATGATAGATGATCTGCAGAGATATTTACAGTAGCCATGGCAGACACGCTAGTAGTCGGCCATTATTGGCTAAATAATCTCGCATTTGCCAATCAGAATGTCCATTTCTGCAAAAGACGTGACGTACAAAGCGTAGTGTAATCTACACGTACCGAGTCCATAGCCTGGCCCACAGATTGCCACATGTGAGTTGATATCCACAGGACCTCCTCCAATAGTTGCCGTGGTCCAGACTATTTTATTATACTAAATCGGAGACAACACGCGCCCATCCTGCAGTTCTCCCCAAAATATATTCTGTTTATATTGTGAGGAGAAAATAACCACGGCCCAAATGGTTGGCAACTCTGTAGTCTACTGAGTCAGTGTCAGAGTGAGGTTGCATGGAGTTGAGGCTAACTTTGGCTTGATATGTAATTCCATGGTTTAGAATTTTAGTTCTCTAGCCTCGCCTCGCCTAGCCTAGCCTAGCCTAGCCTAGCCTAGCCTAGCCTAGCCTAGCCTAGCCTAGCCTAGCCTAGCCTAGCCTAGCCTAAGCCTACCAGCTGGATTCAAAAGTCCATTCTCTACTGGGAAACACAAAATATCACAGAATTCAATCTGCTAAGATTCTAATCGCTAAGTTTTCTGCTGCGGTTCTCACCAGCAGTTGAGGTGGAAAGGCCAGATGGGTTTCCCTCAACAGTATTATCAAATTAGCAACTAAACCTTAAAATAAACACACACACATACAGTCATAAACACTCGCACACAAGTCTGGGAATGCTGCTCTTACCACAGGCTGCTGAGATGCTGCAGCATGTTGCAGAAGCTGCTGTTGCTGCATTATACCCTGCTGCTGCATTAGTGCCTGTATCTGTGGGTTCATCAGAGCTGGGTGAAAGGGAGTCCCCGTCATCAGTGAAGAAGCATTGGGAGTCGTCGGTAGAGACGGCTCTGTTTTCATGTTGGTAATCTCTGAAGCAGTGTTAATGTTACCTCCCCCTCCAGAGTTCCTTCTCTCATCCCCAGAAACTGAGCTAATCTTTCTGTCTGCACTCAGCTACAACGAGAAAATAACGTTAAGGTATAATATATGGAAAATATTATACGAAGTAAGTTGTCAATGGCTAAATTATATACTAAGTACGTCCTTGGTGTCACAGAGAAAGTTTCAGAGCAGTTTCACATTGCTGGCGGATTCGGATTCTCCGGTGGTGGTGTTGGTGGAGTCATTGTGGTTGTCGGGTAGGTGGTGATGGTTGTTGCAATATAGCATTAAGGAATTAATGTTTTTTTTAATACAGCATATATTGGGGTTGCCAACTCTCTAGTCTCCGTGAACTATCTGGTTGCCCTATTGCAAGCTTTTCATTATAATATCACGATTTTATTTGCATTCTTTTATCATTAATCCAATAAGTTCTACAAAAAGAGAAACAAAAATTAATAAGGAAGATGGATGTTAGATGGATCTCATTCATAGTCCCAGCAAAACAACATTTTATACCTATACCGCAATTTTAATTATTACGTTTTAATAGTTATTACACCAATTATAATCAGCTACATACTGAAGGTAATTCCATGAAAGCATAATTAATTCCATTTCAGTCGACAATCACAACCAAGGTGGTAGTATAAAGCAATATCCCACAAAAATAATCAGATTATATGTGATAGATTTCATTAATTTATAAGAGAATCATAAGGAGATGCGATATTTTTTACAATCCCTAATAGGCCCCAAATAGCAGTATTATATAATCGTACGATAAATGACACACAAAAAATTCTCAACAAAGCGAGTCCTCAACAAAGCGACAATTAAGAATACCAGGAAATGCAAGCAATTTAGTTACCTCGCTGCTGATAATCAGCTGACAGAAAGGCAATATTTGAAATTTCAATTTAAAATTCAAGAAATTAAAATTGGCTGCAAATTAATTAAGCCAACTTTACGTTATCGAGATGGCATGGCGGTTAATTAATTACTAAACTGATCTATTTTTTAAGAGAAAATATTAACTTTGGGTATCGTATTCAAATTATGTTAAATTTACTAAAAATGGTCACCAAATCGCTTCAACTTGTGTTCAAATTCAAAATACATAATAATATTAGCATATACCCATTTGCTTATACATGTACAAAATTAATATAAAATTTGTATAAAAAAAACCAAAATTTTATTAATTGGCTGCATGTCGGTAGAATGATGATCTACTGTTTTGCTTGTCATTTTACTCAGAATATAACGAAATAGAATTTTCCAATTACTGATTATGTGCATAAACATAAAAAGAACTTTATTTAGAGCATAGCAGACAAGACAGCCGGAACGTAATCAATTTGCATAAAATTTATTAAAAAGTAGCAATGTCCAAATTATATAAATTATTGCAGTGTCTAATTTCCATCAATTCATTGTAATATTTTGTTAGATAATGCATGCAAGGCGAGTCTGCAATTATACTAAGTTGGAAAGTACTTGGAAAGTACAATGTAACACAATCAAAAACGAAGTGCCAAAGGAGGGCGGAGGGCCGTGCAGTTGTCTACCCATCATAATGATATTGGGAACGTTCCAATATTCTGTTGTGAAGGACTCCCAACCTGATCCAGATAGAGAGCCGACATTTTCAGCACTTCCATAAATTAGACGTTGAAAAAGATTACTATCACAATCGAAATGATGTTTGCCAAGTTCAAGAACGAAAGAAATGGGAGCGCATAAAAAGTATTCGCATGCGACGGTACATTGCTATTGAACTAATTTTAATAGCTCAACTTTTTGTCTGACTATGAAAAATGCAATGCCAAAAGTTTCCACACGATCATCCAATAACTGTGTTTGTATTACAATAATAGTAGTGTGAATTTATTACTAACGTCTGCCAACTACATACCGCACGCACGTATGCTGTCACTACTCACTATTATACTATACAAATGACCACCTGCGCTTGCTTGACCAACAGCAATACTGCAACTAAAAAAACAGACCACTAACAACTACACTATAATAATACGAGAATTATTTTAGTATAACGACTTATACTAATAATATAATAAACTAATAGCTAAATAATAAATATTAACAATTAAAATTTTAAGAATGGCGAGTTGGAACAGATTAGATAATGTAGAAACTAAAGATAGCTGGACACTCTAAAATGATAATGGAATCTAAGATCTGGAATATCTTGGAGGAATTGGTTGAGTGACGGAATCGTTTCAGCAACTAGGCAAATACCTTTGTAAACATTAATCCTTTCAGACTGTAGGATAATCATTATTAATTCAAAATGTACTGAGTAACTCAGTGCTATCACAAGGCAGTGGTTTATTAAAACTATAGAATGATTAAGCGCTCCAAATTAAAACACTACAAACTGATACAACTCATCACTCAACGTAGACAGTCCCTAGTCACCAACGAATAACCAAGTCAACCATTTCGGAAGAATGGAGGAAACCAGAAGACTACTTAATCATAACCGATTTATACTGTTCTATTTTTTGCTAATTTCTAACCCACAGCTAAGTATAGTTATGCAAAAAATGATGTCACCAAAAGCCGCCACGTACTTCTATTTTACAAAAAAAATGTAACCCTGTTTCAATTTGCAACATCATTTTGGTAAAAATAGCAAAAAGAAAAGAAAAAAAGTTTTCATAACAATTATATCAATTATCGTCGCAAAATGCTTGCACTTGGATTTGCCACTTTTTATAACAAATGTTAAAATATTGGTTTTACACTCCAAAAGTAATCAAGACCATCTTGTG
The DNA here is from genome assembly GCA_027564295.1 of Himantozoum antarcticum. NCBI lineage: Eukaryota > Metazoa > Bryozoa > Gymnolaemata > Cheilostomatida > Bugulidae > Himantozoum > Himantozoum antarcticum. The sequence continues at coordinate 29,524 of JAOQGN010000007.1, forward strand.
TTCTATTAAACTAAATTAAAGTAAACATTTTGAATAGAGTAGTTTACAAAATAGGTTTGGGCCAGAACAAGAAACAAGAAGACAGACTTAAGAGACAAGAAGTCACAGGTAATGCAGCTACTACTCAGCATCTGGCCTCTCAGCTATTGCAATACTATTAATTGTAAGTTGGTCCGACTTCCAATGGAAGCAGTGTAAAGGCAACAAACCCACAAAGATGACACAAAGTCATGAAGTTCAAATGCTCAGGCACAACACATGCCGCTGACATAATCTAAGAAGATGGAGCCAGGATATGATCACAGGGCATACGGTGTCGTTACTGGCAATAAACCCCTCCCCCGCACACATCAGGCAGATAACCCAAGTGTATGATGTCCAAAACTTTACTTCAGTTTAATAACCCGCAGCCGCGGCAGACCAACTCCCGATTAGTGAAAGTTATGATACACATAATTGTGATAATGTGTGTGTGTAAAGCAAAGACATTCGTTACTAAATAGTGCATAATATGACATGTTGTAATACACTTGGGGAATAAACTACACAGTCCAACCACTATTGCAACACACAGGAGCGGACACGAATCTAAAATGGTCCTTAATTCATTCACTCCGTTTTCAGATGCACTTTATGCAAGAATTCATTGTATCAATGAATACAAAGCAATGAACTAAGACATATATGTATGAAAACAAAATGAATTAATGTATAAACGACAATCTATTTTAGCAACATACATTTAGATGCAGTGTTGATATGGACATGCAATCTCTGATTTACAAGTCCAGCCAAGAATAATTGATACCAGCTCAATACATTGGAATACAATTATAGATTTTGCCACTATACAATGATAATATTTTGGGCTTGGAAACCCCCATACACTTTATCCTATTTCTAGGTAGACAAATTAGGATTGTGGTGTAAAGGTGAACTACCCAAAGTGAGATTAATCAACAGGGATGTATAATACACCAACCTCAAATAGTATAGAGACAATGGTTCAGCAATAATAGTGGTTACAGACCTTTATCCTTGTGGCAACGTGATATAGTTAGAAGATGGCAATATCAGCCTGCTTTGTATCCTTAATCCACCTTAGTCTAACCAACACAAGCTATGACACAAATGCTCAGTGCTCTAAATGCTCTCTCTCAATGTCCCTCAGCCTCTCAGACCTCGGTACACAAAGCCATATACACAAGCTCACCGCAACACTATCACCTTCTTAATCACAAGCCACTTATCATTGTCTCAATAAAAAATGATTTGCGACTGTCTCATAAGAAATAAGAAGATGCAATGAGATGTTAGCCTTAGTGACTTGTTTTTGTTTGCTGTTTAGGTAAGTGAATAAACAATAATAGCCTAATCAAAGAGAGTGTTGGGCACAGTATCACTGGCTACAGTACTGATTGCTTACAAACGCAATCAGCCATGTCCCACTAATCATGGTGATGTACACAAAGAAGATAGTCCAAATGCTGTTAGGTGCTTAAGCAATGAGCTATGCTAGCTAATCATGATTAAAATCTCCTCAACTTAGTACATATCAGTCACATTAAAAATTAGCTGATGTTCCTAACTTACATAGAGAACATGTGATATATCTATATACTCTGGTCATTCATTGTACAGATGCCAGACATTGCATAACGTCCGATGAAGTTTCGTGATAGCTTCCAATTCATTTTAAATATCAAGATATCGCGATGATTTTTTTGTATCATTTCTTTAAAAAGAAAATTGGCAGCAATTAGGTCGGCTCAAAGCTGGTCCAAGATGCCCCAAAATGTCCGCCCGTATTCAATTTAGTAAACTGGGGAGCGGCATAGAATAGGATTAGCTAAATCCTTTACAACAGAGCAATTATAGCTGATTATATCACAACCTTTGTCACTGCCCAGTACTGGGGAAAGTAATCTAATAATGGTGAATAGAGAGGGGTTGATCACACCCTAATATTCTAATCAATTTCCTCATATCAATCTATCAATACGAAAATTCCGTATTTAAAGTCGTGGCCAGCCTGGGAGTGAATACAGGCTGCTGGGTTTAACTAATGACATAAGATTTATTAACACCATTAACAGAAGTATTTATTAATAAATAGTTTGCCGTCGTAGTTGTAGTTTGACCGCTAGTTGCGTTAGATACTGTCTGATGTGTATTAGCCGAGTTCGATTAAATAATCTAAGAGATTAATGGGTGTGAGACTCCACTTATTACACTCTGTCACATTTGTGATTATTTTTTTGATAAATTAAATTAAAAAATGACAATAACTTGAAGTCAATCTCCCAAAGAATTCATTAACACAATGTTTATTTATTCTGACGTAATAACTTGCATTTTAATTCAACAGTTTATTTAATCAGATGCAGTATTACAGTATCTGAGGTCATAAAGCACAGAAGGTCAGGGGCTCACTGTCGATGACCTGCGAATTATTACTTGTCCTGGTTTGTCATAAAGCTGGAAAACTATAATCATAATTATTAGAAAGTTATGTTCAATAATTGAATACATGTATATAAATAAATTTCAAATAGGTATCCGCTTCAAATGATCAATTTTCCTTAGAAATATTATCATATTAGTTAGTGGTGTATTGGTATCAGGTCGGCCCAGGTCGGCCCAGGTCGGAGACCTGGTAAGAACAAAATCAGGCTTTTCTAGCCAGATCGGGAGACCTAGCAAGAAAAAAATTCAACTGATGAATTACAACTCATTTTCATTTTAATATGCAGGGAAATGGCCTTATAATTGGTGCTATTTATTGCAAATTTTTCTGACCTTAGCTCAGAACCACTCATGTAGCCATAACCCAAGTATTTGAATGTTACATTTGTGCTTGATTTCTTGTCAAAAAATCATAAGATGGCAGAATTTGATGCTAAATTTTGCGCAGCACAATTGCTGGTGCGCAGCATGATCGAGTTTTGTTATGGTGAGAGGAAATTTTACAGACCTTCCAAGACCAAAATTTACCAATACACTGGGATTAGTTTATAATGACGATCAACAAATCAAAATGTATTTTTGAAGTTTTTTAGAGAGTCAATTGTGCAATATATGCACGGCATCGTTTTTGAACACCTGTCTGTTTCATTACACACAATAATTAGGAGTTGTGGCACCCTGAGATCTGTAAAACTGCTGCCAGTGAAATTCTTGTCTATCACACAGTATTGGTGATGCTCATGACATAATGTTATACACATGTATGTTACAGACATTGTGTCAACATGGTTAATTTGAAAATTAGTTGCTGCTGAAGCAGGTTACTGCAGACTATACAGGAGCCTGAGACTAGTCAACAACCAACTAGGGACATAGCATAGCAAACACATCTTCCAATCAATGATACCATCAGTGATTATACATTATCTGATACCATCAGTTCTATTTATCCAACAGTATCCTTAACTAAACTAGATGTCATGAAACAACAACACAATTAAACCACTTATAAACAGCTCGGTGCCTGGTATATACAAACAACAACACAAACAAACCACTAAACAACTTTATATGCTGGCTATAAACGCACCATCACCCTAGTTTTTATCTCCTCAACTTTAAACAGTATTAACTAAAGTAAACAATAACTAAACTCACTATCAAATGCCCATCCAAGCTGCCATTAGGACAGAAACTCGGCTAAGGCATCGCTGTCACCGGCACCAACAGAAAGGGCAACTTCAAATTACATTTAATTTTCAATTTCAAAAAGTTTAAACTTAGGTTACTACGTCTAATACTGTACAGTCACTGCATTTTACAAACGATTATTTTCCAAACAACCAGATTTCAGTTTTATTATAACACATAATTATAGTGTTTATGCCAAACATATTATATTACGTATATTGCTCTCATATTTATAGTGGAAAGCTTAGATAGTGGCCTCATAAGCCTACAGTGCACCACACCTACAACTATCCTATTGTATAACATTTTATACCTCAACAGGGCAAGTATAAATACGCTTTATGGCACTCTGCATACAAATATTATATAGCAGCAAAATAATTATATCCTACTTCACGAGCTAGTAGACAACAATAATACAACTGTTACGATCTATCTAAAGCTCATTAATGGGGGTACAGCTATCTAAAACAAGAGGTATAAACCAGTCAAAAACACATGATTATGTATAATTATGCAATAATAACAGTAGATGCTTGCATAGGGATAACAGTGGTACATCCAAAGCCATAATTATCTCCTAATTAATGAACACAAAGGCAATAATAGACATTCATAAACTACACATTCATATTAACATCTTCATCTTCATTCTGACCTCATCTAAAAATGGTCCAAGAAGCCTTAAATCAAAACTGGCTGCTTACGAACATTGTAAGCAATTAAACATGTACTCACCTGGATCAATACTATTACCCAATAGTATAATAGAAGTTGTCTGCACGCCCCTTGGGTCCAGTAAATACAAGCTTCTACGACTAGTAATTAGGAAGAGCTGCATGAACTAACAAAGCAACTTCGAAGTTCAACGACACTTTTAGAAACTGAAAGTGGAGAGTAGCTGTGATGTTGACAAGCAACAAACGCAGAATGAACCAACAACAACAACAAATACTGATAATATATTATAACTACGGCCTCTTTCCTGGGCTAGTAGGAAATCAATCCTGGGAATGAATGGCCACAGTATGAGAGTAGTAGAGTATAGTATGGGTGCTGGCTCTGCTGGTCCTACTAGGACCTACTCGGTAGGTAGTAGCAGATTGGGTAGATTAGCACGTACTACATACACTACAAGGGTGCCCTAGTTCCAAGGTCCATCTGGTACAATACCGGCCCTCATTTCCCTACATCCGTGATACATGTACATATTTATGTAGCAATAACTGACTGCTGGTGATTTCTATTAGTTTTAGTTACTATAATATAGGATAAATCGTAGTCACTCAACTAAAGCCTGGTGTACGTATTGGATCGCGTATCTCATAAAAGCTCGCCTAGAATCGGAGTCATCTTTTACCGCTATATGAAGATATGGGCTCACAGCACTCGGCGATGCACGCAGCATATCTGTGTGCAAGTCACGGGAGGTACAACAATGCAAACAGTGACATGCGCAGTTGGAAATCCTCTTGCGATCGATGGAACTCAAATCATTACATTTGGTAATTATAATATACAATAAAATTAATAATAATTGTCAATAAAATAAGAATAAAGATGTAGAATAGATAAATCTAGGTAATAATTGCAATCACAATTAATTAATATAGTTTTTTTATAATAATATTTTAACATTCTTCTCTCATATTTCAGGCCTGCCAGTTAAAAAAGTAATTTAAATCACTACATGTAAAGTATTTATGATAGACGCTGCGATTTATGGGTACTTTAGAATCGCACTGGTGCGAAAAGACAACTCTGAAGCTCGACTAACCCTTATACCATTTACAAATATGGTATTGACACTAGGCTTAAATCACTTTTCGTGACCAAGACAATAAACAATTCATCTATTTAGCCCAGTCCGCCCACATTTGTAAATAGTGTAAAGGAAATAATATAATGTGAAAACCTAAAATTTTATACAGTGTTAGCAAAAAATGAATAGTGAGTGGATTGCATTTAATTTTAGGGCTCATCCAATGTTGAAGTTACTTGCATCCAATGGCATAATGAGTTCACAACAGATGCACCATGTCAAAATCAAAAATATATGCATCACTGTAATTTTAAAACATGCAGGTCAAGGCCTCAAGCCGAATTTCCAAAGTTCGTCAAAATTTGAGACTTTAATAGAACTCCTTTTGCGCACTTACTTTTAATTCGCGCAATTACACTGGACTTGCATTCGACTTACACATATACACTATATACCATAGGAAAGAATATTACCATACGTTAAGAAATTTGGACTACTGGACAGATTTTACACAAAATTAAATTATTTTTGCTTTAATATTGAAATATATATCAGTAAATATAAGCGTGCGCAAAACTAATACTTTTTGAAATAACAAAATTAATTAAAATTAACGCTATGTACTCTAAATAGGGCAACCTAATTTTGCTGAATTCTCAAACATTATTTTTAAATTCCAATAGACAATTCACAAATGTTAGTCGGCCCTTAAACCAATCCCTAAAATGTCGAAATTCAAGTGTTACATCCACCCCCTAGAATAAACAATACATTGAAATATGTCAGTGCCACAGCCATGTTTATATGCATATCTATATGATATGAATGTGTCATCTGTATTGAATAATGTATCACAATAATGTGTCACAGACTGCCTATGAGCAGTAACAGGAGAACAAGGCCTAGACATTGCCTTGGATACATTTAAGACTACATTACCTAACCCAGTAACAGCTGCACAAATAGTTGTATTTTAACTATTTCCAACCAATAAATTCTGTTGTAATAAGATATTAGTTTGGGGAGCTGTAATCTTAGGGAGGGTTTCCTAGTCTACCCACCCATGCAGACATATGCGACTAGTGAAACAAGGCTAACCCAATTAAAGACAGCTGAATTAATTTTTGTTTATTTTAGATGAAATGCTATTTTTATTATAAGTACTCTAATTACATATTTATTTATTCACTTATAATTTTTTGCAAACTTGTCAAAATGATGTATTATATAATCATTATGATCAATAGTTTACTATAATTATATAACATTTATACTCAGACAGTGTTATGCTAATGTGTTGAAATTGACAACAAAACTCTGAACTAGTAAAATCTATCGTTGAATAAACATTTATATTTGTGTCTTATTGTATTTAGCATTTGGCGCTACTACTGAATAATGATCTAACACATAGGATTGTTTTATGATTAAGTTTGGCTCAATATATTTAGAACAACACATGCCTATTATTTGTCAATGTAGCTAAAAAACTATCCATTACAAGATAAACTTTCATAATAATATAACAAAAACATAAAGGGCTTTTGTCTACTAAGGCAAGCCTATAAGGTCATACATTGATAGCCTGCATAGCTATAATGCAACACAATGCTACTCATATCAGGTTCAGCTTATGAATGATAAATAACCCTACAATACAACATTGCATACTGCTGCATGCAGGGCCATGCAGGGCAGTACAGGCAGTATATAGATTATAGAAAGAAGTCTAGCAGCATCTCACTCTGTTTATATGATGTTATCACATTGTGTATGCTATCTATTATTAACCAACCACAAATCAACAATCGGAGAGCCAGGTAAAGCAGGGCAAAACTAGGTATAGGCTGAGACAATTGACAAAACAAATACAAGCAGTTCTAGGAACACCCACTGGGCCAACAGCCGGCTGTCTAGCACTAGCAATAGCCAGCCATGATTGTAACCTTGAGCAAAGTCTAGAGGCCACAGTAAATTGTATCTCAGTGAGCTGCCAGCTTAGGTCAGCAAGCTGCCCACGAAAGGTCAGCGAGCTACCCACTTTAGGTCAGCGAGCTGCCCATGAAAGGTTAGCAAGTTGCCCACTTTAGGTCAGCAAGCTGCCCATGAAAGGTCAGCGAGTTGCCCACTTTAGGTCACGAGCTGCCCATGAAAGGTCTGCGAGCTGCCCACTGAAGGTCAGTGAGCTGCCCACGAAAGGTCAGCAAGCTGCCCACTGAAGGTCAGCGAGCTGCCCACGAAAGGTCAGCGAGCTGCGCACTGAATGTCAGCGAGTTGCCCACTAAAAGGTCAGCAAGTTGCCCACTAATGGTCAGCGGAATGTCCACTTTAATTAGGTCAGTGATGGGCAGAATTCAGAGGTCTACTCAATAATTTACAAGTGAGATCATTCAACCAGACAATGGCAAAATGCAAGAGCTCTGATTTTATATTTAGTACATAACTAGCCAAGTGCACATTTTCGGTTTAGGTTAGTATTAGTACCAACGTGATCGTGACATGAACTAATCATTAATTGAAGTTCGATGTAGAAATTCAGATTTTAGACAAACCATCCTAGTCGCTAAACACATGCTCTGGAGTTGTGTTCTCATGACAAAATAATCTCAGGTCAGATAAACTCTACAGAGTTGCCAACCATGGCAGTAGTCCAAACTGTCCACACAGGATTCACACAGAGATTAATCTGAAGACCTGGTATGAAGGTTCAACAATTATAGACAAACGTACACACGTTGGATAAACCATTGCACAACAAGGATCTGATCAGGAAATGGTGAGGTTCGTTGGCACCATACAGATAACATATGCATATCAATATATGACATAGGGAAGAGAAGTCCCTAACCAATCACATGACTAGCTTACAGCACGTCTGCAGATTACACTAGCCGTTACAACTACGTATCAACATTAGCTAATTCGAGGGAATTTGGCGATATACAATTTTTTTAAATTTCAGAGTTTTTAACATTTTATAATCTCAATTTCCGTCGTGCCTTAAGCTTCGGCTTTAGCATTTACACTAATCGTTTATTAACTTTCGCCTTCAAAGGAATTGAAAGATGTGTGAAGTGGAAATGCTACTTTTGAAGCACAAACCTGTGTCTGATATCCATAGTAGACTGTTCCTAGCTCCTCTACCATTCTCACACGTTCACTGAAACAATGTCTGGGTAAACCATTTCCAAGTTTCAGATGCCCGGATAAACGGGAATTGTTCCCCCTTTGTCAATTGCTACCAGATGCAATTAGGTAGATGCTAGATATAGTGCGATCAACCAAGCAAGCAGTACACTGAACTTGGGGTTATGTAAGACTGGAGACCCAAACTTGCATGGAGAAGAAGCAGGTCTTTGATTATAAAGCAGTGACTACAACAGCCAATCTGATTATAGGAGAACACATAACAACATACAACATCGAGTATTCATTAGCTAACTATTGTTGATCAATTACATACTACTATTACAGTGAACCCCTAGAAGAACACAACAATCCAACAGCAGGCACAACAATCGTTCATTCATCAACTGATTTTGTAGTTGGAAAGTGCAGACATCGAAAGCTCCGAACTGCTAATCGAACTATTATTATATACTGAAGTAGATGTACTTTATAAATAAAACTAGAAATGATAGAATCATGGTATGATAAAAAAGACAAGAAATTTTCAACGTAGCCCAGGCAAGCTGAACTTTCCATGTCATACACGAACGACGTGATGCAAATATAAATTAGCATACTCTATCCATGCGTATTGCATTGCAATATTCTACATAACGTTGGCTATGTGTAACAGGAAAAATTAATTACTTATGCGAACTTATGATATGATGTGTCAAAATCAAAAGTAATAATTATTTGATCAGTTACAAGTTGCAACTTGTAAAACTGCAACGTAATGTAACTTGTACGGCTTGCAGATTGTATAGTATTAGCTACTACTACGTTGACTGTAATTATGTACTAGTTGTATACAGGGGCCTCTTGCTGTGTTTAGCGTACATGTTTATATACTCACCTATCAACTGGTTATGTTTCAACTCAAGGGAAACTGGTAACATCTGTGCATAACTAACCCACTGAACAATACTAATAACCCAATTTCTACCCCAAGTTAGATAAACAATAAAATAAGTCGGGGAGTAGTATGAAACCCGCAATGTAATGCAGAAATATTTGACTGCAACATAACAACACTCTAGACACAACTAATCAAAATAATGGGGATCACACAAGCAAGCCCTACACAACACATGTTATATCATAATACAAAATCAAACCATATGTGGCATCTCAACAAACCGATAAGTTCACACTGCAGTTCACACTACAACGTGCAAATCGTTTTCAGCATTGGCTACCTATCCCATAATATTTGCAAGAATAAATACTATCGAGCCCATATGTCCGAATGAATTTATTGAGCCAGATAACTGCAAGATGCTGACATAGAACTATGATAGTACAATAGAAATGAAAAAAAAGCAAACAAATTGCACAGTTGTATCCGGCTAATTTTGTAATCAGAATTTCCCACACTTGCCTCATTTCGTTTTGTATCATTTGTATTTATGGGCCAAGTTCTTTTCTAATTTGGTCACCTTGACCTTAGCCTCTATTTGGAGTTCGGGGTTTTGGCGTCCAGTAACATCATCGGACCAAACTGAAAAGGAAGTTTACATATATAGTTATATATTTCTATCTCACGAGTGAGAAATATTCTGTCTAAGGAAGCGCACTAAACGTCACATACCTCAGATAGGATATTTCTGCAAGTTATAACCGGCCTCGCTCTGTTCTGCTTGCCGAAGCGAGGCAAATATTTTCCAACAAATAATGTGTTGCCGGAATATCATGCATGTGTCCAGGTGTTGAAGAAAAAGACTATTATATTCTATTTAGCTTCTATTTGTACCATAATTCAATGATCCCAAGGCATATTAATTTTCCAATATTTTACAAAAACTTAGAAACAAAAATCTGGATCCAAATTTTTTACCTTTAAGACAGTTAAAAATAATATCAAACGTCACAAAAGAAATCTCCTCCACATTTGTGATGGCTACTACTACGATGAGAATTTATTGATATATTAATGAATAACGAAACCCACCTGTCTATTAGCAGCTAATTCAGAGCACAATAAACTCCAACCATCAAATACTGCTGAGCCAATGCAGAGGCAGCGGCAGCAGCCAACAAGCAAGTCAGTATTGTGTTTATTATCACAATATATGAGAGTATTTATTTCAGTGTATTGTATAAATACAATCAAGATATATAGTGCTAGTCTATTCACCTATATTTGTCTAACACATGATTATTCTGTGAGGTACTATGGGCAGGCTGGCAAGTAGCTATAGGGCTACAATGTGTGTATATAAAACAGCAGATTAGACGTATCAAATGAACACCAAAAAACATTAGACAGGCATGATAAAGTAAACAGGCTGCTCCATTATAATGTTTGTCACTAACAGTTTTGACAACTGCACCAATAGAATTTTGACTACAATGTGAAAGATAAGTGCAAAAGATCTGCACTGGGCAATGAACGGGAGTAATATATCTTGCAGTTAGAAAGTTAGTGCTAGAGTTATCCCCCATGTTCACGGTAATAGCAGGTCAAAAAATAATTACCTTCAGTATAATTAAACTAGAGATAATAATTATCTTGACAAGAAGAAAGAAATACAAAATCTACGTGAATGAGTTAATCAAATCCGTGTTTACATAGTTAGCGCGTGCGAGTGGAAGCTCTACATTTGCTTGGTGTTTCCTTTAGGTGGGGATGTTTCATTTAGATAAGATATCTCAATTTTTGTCACAAATAATGGAAGTCGACACAATTTATATCAGAGCATCTTCAAGTGAGAAAATCGCTGAAGAGAAGATAACCCTGGCCTCCTGAAGGCAGAATATTATTTCTATGGCATTGTCAACAGAACAAAATACAAGACTTGTACATTATGGCTCTGGGTGTGTACTCATCTAAATTTAGCTCTACGTTCAAATGAGGCAGCATGTAAATATGACTGAGCAATAATAGTAATTGACAATAGTAATTAGATATACAACATTTGACATCATCACTAGCAGTTACTAGTCAAAAAGTCAGCAACAACTAGCCTCAGACCAAAGTGAAATATAAGGGAATCAGCTTAGACATCTCCAGCCATCATGTGAGGTATGTTGAAGTCCTGAACTAACCAACAACTATCATCAATTCAACCAATAACTAGGGACAGTGCCATTATAATATTATTATCACTCAAGAACAAACAGTTGTTGATGTAATAAACAACTTATGCAGACAGACTATAACTGCTATAATTGAGTATTGATTGAGGAGGAGATCATGAGTTGCACAAGGAGAGCTAATAGCTATGAGTAGCAATGAGTTAGAGGTTTGTGCATAAGAAAATAGGGCTCAGTCAATAAAACAAGCCTAAGTACTACTAGACAAGAGCTAGTAGCATGCCCGGCAGGTAGGTAATCAACAATCACAACCCTTTGGATTGTTGATTACCTGCGGATTGTCTTGCAGTAAATAGCAAAACAATCCACCAAACTATGATAATATATCAACGAGCTGTGGAGCCATGTCATATTATGCCTGCAATAATATATAGGTGAACGGAGTTGTCTCATCCACAAATATCTCTAGTTGGAGGGCAACTTGAAAAATCTACCGTTTGGACAGCGTCACAGAGAACAATAAACAAAGTTTAAAGTTCACTCAGTATTTCTGGCAGTGCCATAGTGTTGGTCATTACTTTATTACAGTATTTCAATTTTCGAATTACCAATAGTTACTAGTTTCAGTAAAAGGTAATGACGTATAATGATTGTGTATTATATTAAGCAAACATGATAAATCTACTAACATTTTACAATTTTATCTCCAATACTGATGTACTATACCTAGTTAGTGTCCAGCAATATGCCCCCAGAGGGATGGGAACTGAGGTTCATCAGATCAAAATTGAATTATGCTAATTAGGGATTTGTCTACCCTCAAAAACCAGTAGCACATAATTGGGCAATGTCCCTGCAATCAATCGACGGTACAAATAGTGGCCTTTCCTGGCCAGAAACTTTAGTGGACGAGGGAAAGATGGGAGAAACCCGACACAATCATCTTCATACCTGAACACATTGACCATAACACAGTAAACAATTAAACAGTAAATGCCACTGATAGGAGTAAATAGGTAGAAACATCTGGTGAGATAGGGCAGTGAAATAAATAATACGCTACAATACTATGCTGATAACACTATGTAATAAACTAGCCCTCATTTTAAGCCACATCGGAGCGGAGTAGTGGCGTCCCTCCCTAGTGTGGTATAAGCACCCAGTGGTACATTAATTATAGCTAGTAATAAACTACCATTAGATCTAAGGCCGCAATCAAAATGTACATGGTGAATCAACCACCTTCATTACAGCCACTTCTAATACACCAAGTGGCACCAAATTAATATTCGCCAATGAGGATCAACCATTGCCGCCTGCCTCCTATGCGTTGAATTTGTGTTTAATTTATGATTCTATTTAGCCCGGTGATTGTATGATCGCCGGTGTTTATTTCATCACATTGTGACATAGACTCATCATTCCAAAACAATAGAAATAAATATATATAATTATATTGGAAACAATTTTTACACGGAAAACCCGAACACAAGTAAAATATAATACCAACATTGAACTGTTTCGGCGTAATGTGCAAAATACAGAAAGCACAATCATGATAGTCATCGACAAACCAAAATGTGAAACCCCCGATTGAAAACCACAAATGTAGGCCTAGATGTTAAAGCGTCAAATACATGTAGACATTAAAGCATAAGTAAAATTGGGTAATGTTACTGTTGACTCCGAACAAAAAAAGCAGCATTAAATGTCCGACTAAGTTACTAGTTAATATTTAAAATATTACTAGTTAGAAAAGTAATCTTACTGGAGGTGGGCTGTCCTGCCTGCTAGCTCTTCTGGCACTAGTGGAGGCATTTCCATTGAAGGTTGTGCTCTCCTGCATCTGACTCTGCCTGGCCCTCAGCATGCTCAGTGTGTCCTCCATGTACCTGGGTACTGGTCAACCACCGCACCGGTACCTCAACCACCGCACCAGTATCTCAACCACCGGGACCTCAGCCACTGTACCAGCAGTACCTCAGCCTCTGGACCACCGGTACGTTGGCCACTGTACCACCGATTACTCACTGGCTGAATCACTGGGAAGTCGGTAGTTGATCATCAATAGATGGACTAAAATGCAAAATGTAAGATATAAAGATTGACGCAGTGCAGTAGCACAGTCTATATAGGCCCATAAGCATAAGCACAATGTGTCCCATAAGCACAAGCACATTGGGTCCCATAAGCACAAAAACATGGTGTCCCATAAGCACAAGCACATTGTGTCCCATAACCACAAGCACATTGTGTCATATTAGGAACAGCAAATATGCCAACAAAAGCGTCAAGTTAGTAGTTGATTTTCTAATGGAATGAAATCCTCAGTGGAAATATTATAGCAAATTTTGCATTTCAAAAGTGTGTGTATCTTCTTTTTCAGATAGTCGGTTTGTCAGGGAATTATTAAAATAATCGATCACCTACATGTCTCATTTGGCGGACTATATTTCCTAAATAATGGACCAAAAATAATGGGCGAGACACCCACTGGGGTGGGTAACAAGCCAGCCTTTTTGTCACTAGATATCATAATGGTCTATGGACTAAATAGTTTCTAGAGAGTGATTGGAGCTGCAAATATTGTTGATATTTGTGTGGCCTGCGATTGGCTGTTGTTGTTGTTATTGTTGTTTGTCATTGTTGTTTGTTGTTGTTGTTTGTTGTTGTATATTGTTTGCTTGTACACTTGATACATTTGAAACAAAACGTTTGGATGAAAGCAAATTGAATAGATTGCATTTGCATGTAAGTAGCTGTTGTTGATGCATCTAACGTGCCGACTGTCACAGGTTGCCTTGTTAACTGTACCTTTGCTTACCTCACAATGACATACACAAGCATGTCATACCACCAGACACCATGCCATCGACAGAATGTAAATTTATGAGCTTTATAAATATGACATGATATTACATCGCCTTTGTAATATAATATTATTGTCAGTAATATTGCCTGGATTACATTATTAATTGAGATACACAAAATATTTCCGAATGAATTTGAAGAGTTTTGTATGTTTTTCTAGTGCAGCATATCAGTAACTAAATAGTTTGAGAAAACAAGTAAACCTGCAGTATATAATCTTACTAGTCATTCCCTAGAAAAGAACACTGTTAGAGCAAATATGAGAATGCTAGACAAAACATAGCAGTAAGCCATATACTGACCATTTTGTTTATGAAAACAGAAAGATAAGGTGATACAACGTCTGTTTAGACAGGGGGCTATCACATCCTCTACTCTACTACAATTATACCCTCTCCCCCCTTCCAGTTTTAATTGTGTCCTCTTTGTCAAGACGTTTTGTGTAACTTCATGTACTTTGACACAATATACAAGACAAAAATTATAAAAATGTCAAAATAACCGTAGACGAGAAAAAAACAAAAGTAGAAAGACTGGTCACAAATATTCATAGATCACGAAAAATAGAATTGCCGATGACTTCTTGTCTGGATTTATTCTTCAATTTTTTTGTTGGCTAACAGTTCGCACCCGACAACCATTATAGAGTATATTGCAACTAATTCAAATTGCATCACTTTAAGACTTTACACTCCATCTTTTCCAAACAACAACGGTGCATCCATCCCAAACAACACTATAATATTTGCCTACGTCCAGATGGAGTGCTTAGTGCTGGTAGCTCAAAATTAAGGCAAAAATTGGGCCACCATGATTGTGCCTTGGTTCATTTTGTTCATTTACCCAGCCAACAGGCAATACGACTGTGCTAACACTTCTGAAGATAGTCTTCAAATTCAGCCGGAATTTAAAATACAAAACCATGCAACAACATGACAACTCAAGAGGAGCGTGTGAAGGTATGTTTGTAAGTACTATACAACAGCAGCTGTGCCAAATATTACCCTCTGGCATCCGCTATTTGGGGAGGCAGGTTAAAGAGCTCAAATATTGTTGGCAAAATATGTTATATGATAAATTATATTCCTTGCATCGCCAGGATCAATTCACATTTCATTCACAAAAAGTAATGACTGTTGGATGCTAACCAGTCATTATCCTGGGGTGCAGTGCCAAGTGTTGGATTAGGTAATGACAATAATGCATTGCTGTGCCAACTACCAATATCAATTGTCAGGATAGAAATGTGGATGGGACGAAATATTTGGCAAATAATCCCTGGATTTTCGAATAATCAAATGACTAAGCGTTACTATTATACCAGAAAATTAATTAGGGAAAAATTCTTTCCAAGTAAACTAGGAGTGTTAATAAAGTTCACAATTTCTGCCTCATAGGACTAGCGTAAACAAACTAAACTGTTTAATTGCGATAAGGCATAACATACATATATCCGTCGTTGCCAATGATTGATGGAAACACCTCCGCTGTCTGCTGCTGCTGCTGCTGCTATCCCACAATCCTCCTTACTAAATCCTGTGCAACTGTAAAACAAAGCAAGACTAGTTGTTTGCATCTAGGTGAGGTACTGCCTTCCTTCATGAACACACAGGAGATAACTAAACATGCTTTTGTTTGTCAGTGTATACAATGTCAATCGTTTTGTTTAAATTGCATCTTTGCATCTCCACAAAAGCGCAAATAATGTTTGCGTTCATAAGACATCAAGCAAACAAAATACATGGCATTGAGATTAGTGTTTAGGATGAGGGTTTTGTGTGTAGTCGTTTATTAGACTACAATATAAAAAAAACACAAATAATGTGATAGGTTGACGTACTGCAATGCGTAAAGTTCTGATTTAACTGGACGGACTTCGTCAGCCTAGTGATGCACCAGTCCCGATTGTAACCAATATACATTTTTACACACACAAAAGTAAAAATTGAAATAATCAGCTGGTCATTGAATGTGTGCTGTCATGAAGAGTGGGTCACATGTTAAAATTTTCGCTGATTATGTAGCCATTGTTACTAGGAACTCATGCAACATATCAATCTACAAAATTTGACTTAATATTAAAGAGTTCGTTTTATAGACCAGCACAATGCAAGGGTTGTCTTCAGTGTTAGAAGTGTGGGGATACGGGAGGGGGATACGGAGTATCTCTGCTAAAGTTTGTGGGGGATACGATTCCCTGAGAGTATCCCCTCTAAAAATGTGTGTAGCTGCTCAAAAAATACATAAAGGGGGCCATAAAGTAGCGTTCAGTTTCCAATATTAAACTAATAAGAACATAAACAATTACAATAACCACCTTTTCAAAAAAAATTCATAAAACGACTGTTTTTGGGATGTTCCCTCACCATGATCACTGATTGCTGCTAAAAATTTGCAGCTAAAATTTTGCTCCCAGATGCTCTTTCCAGCCATCTCAGCATGGGAAAGAAGCAACAAATTTTCGAGCCGGGGTACACTACACGGGGTACACTACACTCCATCCCTCCAGACCCCTCCTCTCACCCTAACACAGCATCCCCACTAAAATTGCTACACTTCTAACACTGGTTGTCTTCCTCCCTTTATGATCAATATTTGCCACATCGCAAAAAGGCATTTCTCTAACAAATTTTGCAAGGGTACAGGATTAGCCAGACAATGAGCAGGTAAATAATGGCCTAACAAACTATCCTCTCGCATTACTGCATGTAAATAATATGGAGGTTTCTTCAAAGCAGTGCTGATCAACAGCTAAACGTAAACATTATAAGGATTTTAATAGGGCAAGGGCCAAAGCTAGGTTTATCTTCAGGTTTATTGTCTATGTATAGCTTTTTTCACAAGGGATTGTTTTAGTAAATAGAGTATTCACAGAATTGCAGCCCAGTAAATATTTATACAGTGAATACACCAAACACTCAACTCAGAGCAAATACAAACAAATTTAATCCTTTATATTCCACAAAGATCAGCCTGCCTGAAGAGCCTTAAATTAATATCCAAACCGTTTGCTTCTCATGGCAACACAATGCTACAATCATCTACAGGCCTGCTTTGTTCGTAGTGAACAAGGAAGATATGAGCTGCCCTAGCCGAATTTGCCTGGGAATATCATTCCATCGTAACAGAACTGCCACACTCAAAATTTCGCCCAATCACCCCAGATGTTGTCACCGATTTAAAACAAATTGCACCCCTGATCTACGGAAGACATATTCCAATAAGTACCGATGGAAATTGTTCTACAAGCCACCAAATAAAGGGAGAGTTTATGCCGAAGTTGAAACGATTTAGTTTCAATACTAGTAAAATAATTGCTTTCCGACGATCAGCGTATATCACTATAAACTTGCCCATAAACACAGTTTACAGTATGTTATTACATGTATAAAGCATAGATTGAACAGTATAGAAAGAGTCACCTAGAAAATCCTTAAAATCAGATGTGAGTTCAATCCACCGGCATTAGACAAGGAATGGTAAAAAGTTATGACAACGCTGATTGAATTTGATCCTTCTCAAGACAGATAGTTAAAAAACAAAACTGTTCAGCTGCTAAGGCCTTGAGGCATGAAGCATCTGAAATGGCCGCCCATTATCTGCTCCTCAGTCTCTCTCTATTGTAATCTATGAATATGAAGTTATGAGCTAACTACAATGGCAGTGAACCTGATCAGCTTGTTTACTTGTTATCCAGTGTTGCTTTGCTAATTATTACTCTATATTACATGCGCCACTTCAATGATCTCAACTCCAGAAATATGCATTGATTTTTTTCACAAAGAACATGTAATTCTATTATATGAATGTATATAGACATGTTTTAGTGTGTTTATGTTTAGGTATTGGATATACTAGTCTGTTAGGGCCACGTATTTGTACAAACAAAAAACTATAACACTTGTGATAACAGCAAGTATTATATGATTACACTACATAAGGGAGGGTGGCATAATCCGCCCATTTACAAGATAAACTCGGAGCATTCTTAGGCTATGCAAAGCTATGCCAATCTATAGTGTATTTAGGCTATGTACAGCCCTTCAGTAACTTGAGAAGACAACAGCAGACTGGCATTTGTTCACAGGCCAACTCCCTCAGTTGTCATGTACTCTTCTGGCATAGATTAGGGGCATCACTATGCATCATATGTTAGTGGCCATTTTTCTAAATGTCCACAAAACAATTGTAGGGCTCTCATTAGATCGCCTTATTTTGCTTCCAGTTATTTAAGCCACCAAAAGGTTACGCTTCCTGCTGGATGCTAAGCAAGCGAGCTTCGAACTTGATCATAATTCAATTCAAATTATTTCAAATTTTTTGGTGTAATTACAAAATCAAACCATAGCCCCATTAAGCGCTATGAATGAAACATTTCTATGTTTTGTGTCCTCTTCTGCAGCAGCTTTTGATGAATGCATTCTTTGACTTTAGTAAATATAGGCTTGACTACGTAATTCTACTAGCCAAATGGGCATAGAGTAAAATGTAATTGTTTATATGGGGTGTAGCTAATTCGATTACTATCACAAGCTGATGAATATAAAAAAGGCCCTGAGATGTAGCAGTTAAACATTAGTGTTTTCTAGTACAGGGCCTTCTGCTGATCACGTAATAAATTTAGCTCGTGTTATGCAGGATAGTTAGGCAGGCATTTTTGCTGTCTTCCATCATGATTTTCATTTGATTATCATGGGAGAAAATGATTGTTAGTCAATAAACTAGCACTTGAGCCGCAGTGCACAACTACAAGATAAGATATTTATTTATTACAGACCTACAATTGCCGGACTCCCTCGGAGACTAAAGGTTCACTCACCAATTATGCCATAAAAGGAAGACTAAACAAGGCGGACTTGTTTGCAATTGCTCTTACTTAATAACAAACAAATAATAATTTATATAATAATCAAATCATTACATGGTTGGTTAGAAAATAATGCGGTAACCGCGTTCAAATATTTTGCCCAACTAAATGCATCCCCTGCAAATGAATATACTATCTATGAATATACTATCTACCCAAGCCCTAAACTTAGGTGCAGTTATACAGTAGTATTAAATTTTAAATTAAACAATTAAACCTGGTCATCATAAATTTTTATTTTCAAGATACGATATCGGGTACAAAAATAACTCCGGT
>JAOQGN010000007.1:87149-110727 GCA_027564295.1 Himantozoum antarcticum
ATTTAACTTCAGTTCAAAATAAAATCTGGTTCTGTAGCATTTAATTATTAATTATGATTATAATTATATATTATAACATTATATATAATTGTAATTAATTATAATTATAATTTATAATTATAATTATAATAAAACAGAAGACAGGAAGCGCTTTACTCATGTTAACATAATGCATTTAAAACATGATATATTGTCTCCCCCTTAATATTTCCATCCAAGTCTTGGCCAACAACAATTTAGGACCTACATATTATACTTTTAGGAAAATTACAGAGACTTGATCAGCTAAAAAACATAGGACATCTCTGAACATCCAACAGGCCCCAGTTTCACAAGCTTTTTTAATAAGCCATTTATCTTATTGTTTGTAAATTTGCTGCAATATTAGTCTGTTATAATTATATCAGAGTATTAGTTTTTCGTTTTATTATACAACTTTTGGCCCATATAAATTTATTCAAATTATAATTATTTAAATTAATGATTAATTTTTAATAATTAACTTTTTATTTCAACGGTTTCCTTATTTGTAATTAGTTTTCAGTTTCACTTATTTGTGCCTGTGCACATGTCACATCAATTAGTCTCAACTCTCAAAACATTTTAACTATACACTGCCATTGTTTTCTGTCCTCAGCAATCTGTCGTGCTGGAACTAGACTCGGGATGTCCATGTTATTTTTCACTGCTACTCTTGTGAAACTAAGTCTTGTGATTTGGCCTGGTTTCCATTCAATTCTATCCTTGTCAATATTATGAGAATGTAACATAAACTGTAAAATGGTGTTTTGGGTTGAGGTTAAACTACTAAAGTTTTAAACTAAAGCTTTGCTATTAGTTTAATAGTAAATCATTTAATAATACAATAGTACAATAATTATTATAATTTTATTACAATTATTATAAAATATTATAGATATAGGGGCTAGGGGCCTATTTTTTATAGTAAGTAATTGACTAATTAATAACGTATTAATTGTAATTATTATTAGTGGTTGGAACTTCTTATAGCGTCTAGTAACCTGAGTTTTTGTACTTGGGGTTTTGTGGGTGAGGTTTTGGGTTTTAAATTACAGGGTACAGGCTGCCATTGTAAGTGTTCTCTGTTTAGAGTTTATATTTATTAGGACTAAGTTTATTATTTATTAAAATTAAATTGATAGTAGTCGTTACATTTGCACAAAATCGTGAAGACATGATGAGAACATGATGAAAATTGAAATCATTTAAATAAAATTAATTATTGGTCTTGCAGTTCATTGGTTTTACTAAAATTGTTATTTATTGTTATTCTTCGACCAGTTTTGAGACTCGATTAGCACTAAAGATAGGACAGCATAAGGAACACATAAACATACCCTGCAAAATCTGTCTAGTTAAATATATCATTAGGTTCGCCTTGTTTCAAGGAGTATTTTGATATGTCGGATGACCCGTTTACAGTAAGCCCCTAACAAATGTTAGGGGGTTGGAAAAGTTTCCAACCCCCTAACATCTTTAGGCAACCCCCTAACATTTCAACCCCCTAACATTATCCCCCAACCCCCTAACAAAAAAACTTCAATGGGCAATCTTAATTTGTTAGGGGGTTGATTTGACATTAAATACGCCCCTGCTGAGATACAATCATGAACTGGGGCGGATTCATACACACCCATGTATGTTCCTCTCCCAGAGTGGACAGGAGTGTACTGTGAAACTTGGAGTCATATATGTGAAAGTCAACAGTATCCTTGAGGCAGAGCTTTCTCGCATACATAGCCTACAGATTCCGTTTTATATAAAAGGAAGATATCATCTCACATGTTCACACACTTCTAATATATGACATATTTAATGCTTCCTGGCAGTCAAGTACTAGCTTGAGTTCCACAACTCTTAACTTCTGTACATTCTAATTGAACTGTGGTTTTTCCCCTGATTGATCATTTCTAAGAACTTAAACTGGTTACAGATGAGAAAAGACTATTGCTAGTTAGTAGTTAGTGGTTTTACATAAGTTATTTCAGCTGGTACTAGCTGTTATGTAATGGATAATTAACTAGTATTTAATTAATTCATTCTTTAATCTTACCCAGAGTACTAATCTTCATGCAATATGCTAATCATTCTATTTTATTAGGAAACCTCTGTGAAATATTGCAAAAAAACCTGTTATTTTGGCCAATTGCAAAAAGTGTAATTTCATCAAATTGTAATGTAGATTGTGGGCAGGAGATTGGCCCAGATTTATATCATAATAATTACATTGCAATTTGCCACTCCATGAAATGTACTGATATGTATGGATTGTATGGTTATACGTTTCTGCAGTAGGCCTACTGCATTGCTTGTCATCACACCCGAGGAGCCGAGAAACAAATCTAATGTTTTTGCAAATAAAAAAAATTATTTTATTATTATTTTGTTTTTGGCAGAAATTTGGTTATGATTTTCTGGGCATTACCCTATGTATGTTACTCTCAATTTACATATAATATATTATGTATAACCTCTAGAAGATAACTATGTAAGGCAATCCCATTGGTTGGTTTACCCTTCCGCTGTAATACACGAAGTTCTGTAACAAACAGGTGTTTTTTCTTTGCAAATTTCAAACATACTAGGTTGGTTAACTGAAACCATGGGAAGACCTGGAGTTCTATAAGTTGAACTCTACTATCTAACATATCCAGGGTATGAGTGATTTGCACACTGTCTGTATGATGTCAGCTTCTCCCTGGTGAACAGTAAGTCGTCTGCACATCCTTTGTTAGCTGCCTAACACTTGCTACTAAGTAATTAAATGTATTCATATCTATTTTAGACGGCTATAAAATATTGCCAAGAAAACTTTATCTCCGTTCTACCCAATGAGGATCTTCTAGAAGTTCTTTGCCTTTTTGAAAAGGAGCTCTATGGTGAGCAAATGACCAATTTAGAACTATAAGAGTGGAGTGCTGTATCCAGCTAGTCATAAATATCTGTGATAATCCAATAATAATTATTATACCACATAACTGAAAACACAAAGGCAGGTCGTCAAGGTCGTTTAATAATCCGTTATAAACCAAATTCTTAACCCAGCCACCACTCTATATCCCATAATTACTTGTAACTATAGACCCTGACGATGACGGCCTGTCTTCGTATTTTTAGTTGGCTATTAATGCCACCAGTAGACGAAACCGTTGGTTAGTATCACATGGTTATTTTTTATCGACAGTTAATACTGTTTGCTGATCAATTCTTAACTTGTTGGTACAGAAAGTACACATACGTTAATTTAACCACTAATTATACTTTTCCTTGTTTTGCTGATTATACCATTAATAATTGTATACTGTCACTACTTCCACCATGAATCATCCAGCTCAGTTTGTTTCAACAAAAACTCAATTTATTAGGGAGCGATCATAACATATTATTAGTCTTATGACCAAATCACTAGGGGTACCACTGAATTGATGAATATTAATTTATCAAATTTCAATTTCATAATATGCTATATTAAATATATCAATATTAATTTTGTGATTTTTCCTGCAGTGAAATTTGCCTAATATAATTATATTTGTTCAGCAAGTGCATACCAACGACCCTATGGCGTCTGGAGCATACAGAATGACTCTGTAGTTACTGATGTCAAATTGAATTTGAATATGTCACTCATAGTTATGCATTTGTTATGCACTACTAGGGTCGAGGGAGGGTGATAGCAATCCCTCACAGCAAAGGGACACACAAAAGTAGGATAACCACTATACCAGAGAGGTTAAATTAAAATATTGTACAGTATAATAATAAGTTTCTTTATGTTTTATTTGTGATTTAGTAGTATAACAATTATAGTTATTCAGTGAGTGTACAACTGGTTTGGAAGGTCCAAATATTTTTTCAGATGAGAAGACGGACAATATCTATGATACAAATTCACAACCTTCTATATTATTTATAACTTGAGAACATAATAAATCCCTGTAAAATGATAAAATTCTCAACACAAAAGAGAGACGGATTTTGGATTGGTTGACTTTAAAACCAACTTCGTTAGAGCACCGCTATTTATAATAATAATCCTACCCCTCTAGTTGGCTGCTTTACAAGCGAGTGTAGGGGGGCAGAGGGCCAGGAATGACTGTCTTGGGCCATAATAATACAATAATTAAACTAAAAGACAACTTATGGACTCATTGAAATGGCACGGTCAAACCCTGACACTGAACGCAAGTTGTCTCATGTTCATGTGATTAGTGTAAACGACAACAAAGTGATTATTACATGTAAGAAAATAATAACTTAAAAATAATGTTTCTATCTATCTAGGTTAGCTGTACGTATTCAAGCTACACGGCTACAAAATAAAGCACACCAAACACACTCGAGCACTCCCTAGTACTAGTATAATTATAATAATCTACATCTCCTACAACGGAACTGAGTTCCATCTAATCCTTTCTAATACACGCCAGATAAGCAACCAATAGTAATGCGGCTGTGGCATCAACAACCAATAACATACATTGTTAATAAGTAGAGACCTGGAACTGTGGTCTACTACACACGGCGACCAGTTGTATATATCCACAACCCGCATACGTAATATAATTATAACGAGATTTATAGCTACATTTGCCTCCTCAGACTACAGATAGCTGTTACCATAATAATTAATAGTGAATACTGTGCAATTTATAACTAATGTTCATCATTTACACACATAAAACTGTTAAGATATTTTCTTTGGAAGATCAATTGGTCATTCAGTGAATGAGCGAGGCTAATGTTTATGTTCTCATGGATACGGTCGAGGCAAATCTCCAGGTGGGGTGAGTCTGTTAACCCTCCTCAATCACAATATATATTCAAGCGCTAAGTACAGCAACAGAACTGCAGCATAATATTTCCTAGGAAGTTCTGTCTTTATCACTCCTGCTATGACTGGCCTTGTTTACTTCTTTAGTCCCATACATGTGGTGAGGGAGGCAACTCCGAAGCTTGAGCAACTGTTGAACTACAAAAGGACAACAAGATAAGAATGTTGTCTCTTGATGTTATTAATTTAATTTGACACTCACAGGAAATATGCAATACATTTGGCAATAAAATTACGGACTAAGAAATATAACAACTAAATGGATCATAACACACTATTGGATGATTCAATTTGAAAAATTGTTACCCTTAGCATGACATTGATGAAATAATGCTGAGCGAGTGACTTTATATTATAATTATATCTGCTTGCTATTTTAAATGATCTATTATATCTTGAATATTATTCTTGTTGGAGTACTAATAATAAATAAATGGCTCGGCGCCAAATGTCAAGTACTACATAACTACCTTATATAATTGATATTTTACAATATTTATTGCAACCAACTACTTCATAGCATAGCAATAGCATAGCAAAAGTGTTTTGCTACATATCTTAAAAGCCACTCCCTGAATGTAGAGACATTAATCTTTGGCTTCGACCACTACCATTACCAATTATAGTCCGTCAAAAAGAAACAGAGGATATCATGGGAATCTGGAAGTCACAAAGGACAGTTGAGTACCAGTCCTCTACAGATTTATCTGGTAAAGTGGAAAGCGCAATATAACTTGCCAAACCCTCAACTAGAGAAATCTTTGCACATTACACTTACCTTGAGAATCGTTTGTAGGCTACGCTGTGTGGATTGATAGTCAGTGGCATTGCTTGGTTCATGTTCAATAATATTAGTTCTCGCAATTTTTCTTTGGCTTTAGATAGAGTTGTCAGCTCGTTCTCAAATTCATAACTGAATGGTTCCGAGCAGATAGGTTCTAATGCTACATCTGTTCTATGTAATACTCTGTGTCCACCATTAGTTGGAGTTGTCTGACAACAGTTGCACATACACGAGTGGTATCGCATGCGTCCCTCATCCAAGTACGGGTGCGCCAAAGCATCTACGGCTGTAATTCTCTTTGACTAGAAAATATTTAAGAAACATTTGCTATGAAACGTGACTGATAAGGTGACTGATGGTGTGATTGCTGCATTGTTATGACGAGCTAACTTCTCAGATAGATAATTTCAAGGAAGAATGATGTTATTCCTATGTCAGAATTTTAGCACACACATTAATAACACAACATGGTTTACATGGTAACAGACTGCCTGGATAAATGGATACCTAGCAGCAGCGATATCCTATCCTATATACTGCACTGAAACTGTTCATTTTCACAGGGTATGGCAAAACAAAGCTCAGTCCAAAGTATACATTCATTAGCCTTATCATTACATAGAACGTCTAGTAGAACAGTGCCAAGTGAGACAAGCAAAACAACATCATCACAAGCTGCCCATCAATACAAAGCAGCAAAAACATGCCATGTCTATTTGGTGCCTACTGGCAATGTTCTAACTGTTAAATGAGACTTGAATCCAATAAATCAGTTTCCTGGTGATGCAAAGCTAAAACTAGTACCAGCAATAATTTTGCAAATCTCCATCACCAAAATAGCTGGAAATTTCCTCTTGCTAAACCACGTCATTTATTATCCGTGTTGAGAGTTGACAGCCGACATGCAATCTGGGAGGAAAGTATCTAATCTACATGTACAGTGAAGTTTCGTATCCTTGTTCTACTTGTAGGACAACAGGGATAGTTCTCTTTGGTACCGAAGGAATATAATTTTATGGGAATAGAAAGTTCCCATACTTGCAGCCTTGCGACGGACAATTGAGCATCTTACTTGGACACCAAGCTCAAATGCTGCAGTTGTTTCATCACATCTACATTGGATGCAAGTAATGGAACAATATATCGTCTGGTCCTAATTGTGAGTAACAATTGAGGACAGATGTACTGAATAGTAGAGTTAACTGGTTTGAAGGAAGATAACTCCAACGGAATTATCCTAAGTAGGTGGATCTCGGTACCTAAGAATGCATACTCATTGCTCTGGCCCATCTAGGTACAGAAATAATCTTACGGGAACTTAACTTCATAACTAATAGCTTAATAAATAACCTACGGGATCGAATATGAGCATCTGGCATATGAGGTGTACTGCTTCGTGAGTTGCATCCTGGGATAGTGTGTATAGAGAGGTAAGAGCTGGTTGTTTTTTGCTGCCTTTCATTATATGTCGTATAGCAGCTGGGGCGCATGTCCTTACATCTGGCAGCTTGGGTGTGCCCAGCAAATTACTTATTAAATGTAACTGCAACACAAAAAAACTTGGGCTATTATAACAACTGAGATTAAAGTTATGACAGAGCAAAAACATCAAATTCTATTTCCTAGTATCTTGCAATTTCAAAAAAAAATGCAACTGTTAAAAAAATATTAAAAACAAACAACAAAATTATGTGATGGAATATTATTTTAAAGAGTGACCAAGGAAGGAAATGTTATTGAAAACAATGTATTTCATAACCACTTGACCACATAACCACTATGGTGTCAAAATGTCAAATATTGGTTATAATTGTTTCTCCATTGAGCCACTTGTAATCAGGAGAAAACAAGGACTGATAGTTAGCTATCTTTCCCTGAAATCTACTAGCTAACCTTTCGCTGACATTATTTTTGACTCATTGATCCACGGCTAATAATATAATCAAATATACTCTAGTCTGATTCATTGAATATATCATAGGAAGTGGTTTTATACTCGCATACTTGGGTCAAAAAGGAGCAGGGTGGGTACGTACACACCACCTATTCTAATATGGAGAGCAAAGGCTAGAACTATCATTCACGCATTAGACATTAGCAGCTTAGTATTACAATAGTATGAGTCACAGTGAATTGGTCATTACTAGCACACATTGGCTATTCCTAGCCTAATGATATCATAGTTTGAGGATCAGAGAGACTCCAAAGGACATCCACACCTATGAAAATATTGCTATACCTTAGTTTCTCAAATCAAGCTATCCGCAAGGCATAAATGGTGCAAATCTACCATGGCACAAATGCTACTATTAGTACTATAATTAGTACTATCACTACTACCTACAAACCTACTATTGCTATTACAAACTACCATATGTAAATCTAGATGGAATAGTACTAGTACACGCTTCTAATGAAATGGGCAGTGATCCTTTCATTACCAATATCAGGACAATCATCACATTTCACCACACAACATCTGTAATTCATATAACTACTTCACATCAATCATGCCCCATTGGCAAGGTCTACTACATGGATGACCCGAAAAGTTACGAATTTCGATGAGATTAGGCAGATTATGATGTCAGAGAAATTAAGTAGATTATTATTGACCCTGTAATATAATTAATACTAATGATTTTCCTGATTCAGCCAGGTGCAAATTATAAAACCATAATTACACCATGCAGTACCAAAAGTGTAATAACCTCCTACACCCAAGTATTGAGCTAGGACAGTTGGCAGTGACAGTTATAGTAGGTAGTTATCAATTACTTAAATCTAGCCAGATGACCTAAAATAATCTCATTAGCCTGCTTATTATTCATTTTAATTGCTCCATAATTACTACAAAAAGTTTCCATTTTTCTCATGATCTTCTTAGGAATCCAAACTTGGCAATAATACATAGTTTTTACAGATCAGATCTTTGCTTCATATCATAACATTATACTAAAAATGATTATTATTATTGTTAGTATCACTATTATAATTTTTTTTGGAATTGATGTCAGAAAGTACCTCTGGAGTCAACCCAGTATTTTACGCAACACCAGTGCAATTTGGAGCAATGTCATTCATTTAACTTAATTATTCATTCACTAAAAATAAAATGAATCAAAACCAGCCCATTTTGTTTTCCAAACAGTTGCTCTGCGTCTACATTGGCATAGATTGGCACACATTCCAGTAGCATGCTAGGCTGCAGTCAAGTGTCAGGTCAGGATGCATTTCCTTTCAGATAGCAATTGTACTGTTTGGATTCGAGATAATTCAGTATCAACCTTTGTGATAATATTTATTTTCCAGTAGCCACATCAAGATTAGTATTAGCAAGTAGTTAGTACTAGTTGACAATCAATGAACTAGATGTCCCAGAATGGAAGTGGCAGGATATCGTCTTTGTCTGCAAGGTGCCAGATCTCTTTGGCAACAGCCAGCTCAGGTGGACTAGTCTGAATCACAATGGACTAAGTCACAATCACTGGGCTAGGCTACGGTAACACAGCAGAACACAGTAACACAGAAACAACTGAGTGCTGGCAGAAGACATTACTATGTCATAAAGACTCGCAGACTAACAGATAGACAAACTGACTGACCAACTGACAAGATATGCACCAAATCCATGTCACACAGAACAGGACTTTACAGCAAAAATTCCTGCTTAACTGCCAGATTTCAGTGCTGCTATCAGCTATACCCATTAGTTTAAGTTGTCAAGAGTAAATACTTAGGTAGGGAGGAGCACTTGACTGTACCATTGGGTACGCTACACGCATGATTTTATGACTTATGATTTCACCATCTCATGCGGAATTACAGATACGCGACACCATGGAGTAACATTTCAAGTGTCTTTGTTTGACGGTGCGCATAGTTCAAGAGAAGATAATTAATGCAAATTGTACAGCTGCTAATTAGCTACTAGCATACTTTTTCATCACGTTTAATGGAGCCAGCTATCTGATTACATATGCAAGAGTCTGTCTCTCCAAACTGTCATCAATCTCAAACAGTTTCCATCAAATAGTTTTTTTGACATCACAAAGAGGCTCAGCTGATTGATGATAAGCATATGCAAGTAGTAACTAGAGACACATCTCCAAATCTAATGGGCAGCAGGCTAATGGGCAGCAGGCTAATTTAGATGGTTTACACGCTGCTGCTGGATGGACCACGTCTGTCCACCAACTGCACTAAATACCATATCTGACCAAGCGGGACCATTTTTATGGCCATCCCATCTGTGATAATTTAGGAAGTAGATAAACTCGGGCTGGCGGCACTCCTACTTTATTTAGTCATTGTCCAAACACTACATCAGTACATATCAAAATTTGCCCTAGAATACACCATTAATTTTACCCTGAAATGGGTGCACTGTGATCTAGAATTTGATATCTAGCAATTTTATAGCTTTGCCTAAACTCTATGCACTTGAGCTTATGGGATAAAGATTTTGCATCTTTTGAACTAGCGCTAATAGCAATAGCCAGTAATCAATACAGGAACCTCTAAACAAAAACATGTTTATACAGACCAGAGAGACAACAAGTATATTGACCTGTATTGCGAAGTTCACCTATTACACTCCGGAATCTCTTATAGAACGTCTCTTCAGTTCAAAGCACAAGTCATGTCAGTAAACATTTCGTGTTAAGTGTTGTTGACAAGGCAATTTCAAGTTCACATTTGACTTTTTATACTAGGAATGGGAAAGGTATTTGGTGCTAACCGCTATTATACAATTACATTGTGAAACGAGATCAATACGTTGTTGTGCTCAGCATTAATAGCACATGACTGAGTCGCAGGTCAAATGAGTTTGAGATCTTTTCGTACAAACACAATTATCAGAAAATATAATCCACCTGGACATTCTGTGCCAAGAGCACTGCACTTGCACTGGTGATTCACAAAGAGTGGAGACTCAGTGCAATCTACTAGCCCAGCGGAGTGTGAGGATATGAGGTAAGTAAAGAGAGAATCACCTAGCACAACACAGTCACTAGCCAGTCCTGGCCCACAATGTTTCATAGATATGACATACATAGTTAGATAGCCAATTACACTTGCAACAAGTACCTTTACTAATGATATCTAACTAGCTAATTGCTCTATAATGTAGAAAGTGACAATCACATGAGTTGGACTCTGTGGGAACTGATGATGAAATGGTGTTAAAAGGAGGTTCAAACAGGCCATAATTGGTGTACAGTACCTATTAATCAACCAGGCACCCAAGCCTAAAGACGCTTCTATCCTTTTCAACTCTGAAAACTACACTTTCAATACCAATAAAAAGCCTTTGCAATTGATAACTCCCAGAAGGCAAATGCGAAATTGGGCAAAGTTCATTCACACACATAAATCTAAATTGTCCTGCAATAAAAATGCTAATAATATAAATATAAATATAAGCAAAACCTTGGCCTTGTTCTATTTTATGTGGAGTACTCAGCAGCATCTAGACAGTGGGTAGCACCACCCATGCTCACACCAAAGCACTGCTTGCTGGTTAGTGCCACCAGACACCTTAAAACTCACTACATGTACTGAATGCAGAGATTCTAATCAACTCACAAACTGAATTTTCTCAACTAGAGCATTTCAAAGCATCCACAAATTGACTGCAGTAATATAATATGTCAATCTACCACCATGTGCCTCTTCTTACACCCAAACACAGATTCTGGGGGCATCTGGCAACATGACATCCATGTGAAAGCACTATCCGAGTGTTTGTACTGAATACATACCAGGAGCTAGCCTTAGTCATAGGTCACACCGTGGGAGGTCACTACCCACTGGCCCGTGTGGTAACAATCCCACCTAGTGTGGTCACAGACACACTTGTCATGATTAGTAGCATTTCTGTAGTGCAAGGGTTAACACAATACTACTCTCTGCCTCTGAAGGCTGAAAGCCGAACTCCAAACCCTACACAACCTGGTAGTGTCAGTGCGCAATGTCTGTGCCTAGCAACTGTCCACGGCTATCAAAGATAATTAGATATATTATTTATTCCACCATCTGCAACCAGCATCGTTGAATGCTCCCAGAAGCTCATTAAAATAAATTTAAACTCAATAGGAAGGGTGTGTATAGCAATAATATAACTATAATATATCTACACCCCTACTCTACACCCCCACATTCTATTATACCTCTACACTACACCCCTCCACTCTACACCCCCACATTATATTATACCTCTACACTACACCCCTACACTCTACACCCCCACATTATATTATACCTCTACACTACACCCCTAACCTCTACACCCCTACTTACTTGTTTGAGTGGACTGTTAGCCTGGAAGAGGATCCTTCTGCTTAACAATTCAGCAAATATACAGCCTACACTCCAGATGTCTATTTCGAATGAGTAATGTGTCGTGCCCATGAGCAGTTCGGGCGAGCGGTAGTACTGTGTGACCACTTCCTGTGTCATCGGCTGGTACACATCAGGTTCCTCGACACGCGCCAAACCAAAGTCACATATCTAATGAAATCAAACGAAGATCTCATTATCAAAAAATTAAATAATTATGACCAACATAATATGTGAGTTAACTCATTTTGGTGCAATAGTGACTATTTTCAGCTTAGCTGGGTTCTAGATGGTGGATTGGGGTTTTGGGGGCGCAAACACACTTTTTGTGGACAAGACACCTTCTCCACCAATATTATTTTTCTAGATCACGGGATATCTCAAAAATAGTCAGTTCTGCACCTACCTCGGTTAACTTGGGTTGATTCCGTACATTCACGATGCTGTCGAGTTGACAATTTATACAATAATACAACAAAATTACAGCCCACAAGTTTATGAAAAATAAGACTTATTTTAGCTTAGTAATCCCCACAATGCCAAAATTTATCATGAGGAGAGGAAAATTGGTCAAAGCTGTTGAGACATTTCCCTATTGGAATTTCTATAAATTACAGTCAAAATTAATAACATGGAACGGAATTCCCTGCCAAAACTACTGCCGTATTTATTAGTCGTGCTGGCCACACCCTCCCCTGCCTATGATATCAATCAAATAGGAAACTGCCATTACACATTAGCTTAATACTACGTTTCCATTGCAACTAACTATAATGGAATAAAAGGAAATACAATATAAATTTGATCCAGGATGAGTGAAATTTCCCCGAATTACTGCTTACAAGTCACTATTATATTATACATGTATGTACATGTACTTACACTTAGACGTACTACATACATACTTACTTAAACTTCCCCAAATTACTTGCATGTATTACTAAACATACTAGTAGTAAAAAGAGCTGATGCAATTTATTCTAAAATGTCTATTTTTATAATTTCTAGAATGCCTATTTTTATCATAATTTCACTAGAGTTTTGTTGCTCTTTCTTTTCAAAAACAGGAAAACCTCAATTGTAAATGCATGATAGCTGAATATACTGGATTTAGTTACATAATAATATACAGTATTTATATTCATTGACATTTTGACAACAAAGAAACCTTGTATTTTGACCTTACAGAACAAAGTAGATGCTAACAACACCTTTGTGATAAACTGCTATGAATAATAAATTATAGAAATCATGTGCAAGACAAAGAACTCTTTCTCAAGCATCTGTGAATGAGATCGAGATCCATGGTAACAGGCTGACAGTCCCATGTACAGTATTCATGTACCCTTATATCCGGTGATTATTTAGTAGATAACTACTCGAACTAGACCCATTTATCTCACTATGCAATTCTGGAGCTGGGATGTTTGATTTAGCATGAGGTTAGGATGTATAAAAAATTAAATTCCAAGAATGATATTTTTAACTTTAAAAACATGAGTTCACTTTGCCGTGAGCTGATGAAAGCCAAATGATATGATATACTTTTTCAATCAGGCAATATAGAACTATTTACTTGATAAATATATTGGTGTTGTGCACTATGTGCTTATTAAGCTTGTACGATGTCGCTCTTTCGCTCTTTCTCTATTCGTGTCTACGCATAGAGCAGAGGACACCATAGATTCTGAGAAGGGTTGTATCCCAATCTTACTACATGGGTTAACTAATCACCAAACCTCTCTTACAAAACGCATAAGCAATGCAATCTTACCCTTAGTTGGCAATTTGAGTTCACTAATAAGTTTCCTGGCTTGATATCTCTGTGAATAATTCTGGCTGAATGTAAATATTTTAAACCTAAAACAAAAAAATTGATATATCTAACTCATACCTAAAACAAAATTTTTTTTAGTTATTATTGACATAGTTATATAATCAACTCATTGCACATTGCCCGCATACCTCCTTGTAATTAAGGTGTTGAAATGGGTCTCATCATTTGGTAGTGAAGTACCAGATGGGTTACTACATCAATTTGGTAACCAAAGCAAAGGGTGGATAGAGTGAGTGTACAGTCTCAATCAGGGATGCCCATCAGGGGTCCCCACCCATTATGCATTACGTATTGGGAAACACAAGGGAAAAAATATAAATTAGGCAGCCTTCCAAAGTACACCGCTTATCACAGCAAATTTGTGTTGCGCTCTTTGTGGAAGGAAATACCATGGTTTTGGGTATTCACACTTTGAGATAATCTAGAGGGGTAAATTTAGGGTGTAATCCAGTGATGGTTTAGGATATTCACATTTTACACCCTAAATTTGCCTCTGTAGATTATGTCACATTTAGATCTGCACTGATAGTAATTGATGATTGGGCGGAAAAGCCTAGAAAGTTGGTAAACTTTGTGGAACTACAGCTGATCACGGACGGTACATTGAAGGGATTAGGGTTATGATTTGACCAGTTTCTATCATGAATCAGTGAGCACATAGTCTAGACTGCTGCACACAGCTGAACTTTGTGACCGTCCTTCAAGTAATAAATGAGTAGATTATAACAAAATCTGTCAGATATTTTGGTATTTTTCATTTGAGCGCGATTGATGCAATAATTAAGTTTGTTGAATGGACAAATAGCTCATCACAAAATCTTTATCTTTATTGCGAATCGAAAAAAGTTGGATCTAGTGTAATGTTATTCAATGCATTACATGCATTGGAATAACTGATAATCAGTTTTTGGAATAACCGATATTATTTCAGCACAATGCAAGCAGCGCACTCACTGCTGGAGTAGTGAAATGTCCAATGTTTGATCTATCATTTATTGTTTTGTCGTGTCAGATACTTTTCCCCATGTGTCAAATTCAAACATTGACATGAATTGCGCACTGGTTCTAGAACCAGTAAAAACTGGTACTATGGAGCCACCAAGTACTGACCAATCATAACCACTCATTGCATAACACTTACCTCTTAGTAACTGATATAGGAAGAGCTTTACGTGATCTGAGCTGAGAGGTTGAGGGGAGACAATAATCTTATGTAGATCACTCTGAAATAATTCTGTTAGTACATATCTGTGAGAATATATTAGTAAAGGAAAACCAGGTGTTCGCAGTAATTAGTTAGGAGTTACTAGTAACTACTAGTACCAGGTACTGTGCTAGTCAAAGTGCCATCCAAGTCCAGCTGACCAGTTACACCAGACCACAGAGTTACTCCACCCTTGACATGGTGCCAACTACATCTGTGCCAATTAGCTCTTACTCCATATGCCACATACGTATGCCTACATGCATTTCTACATCAAATTACAGTTTGGTAATATCACCAAGCAGTAAACAGATAAATATGGCATTCATGAATAATACTTGTCATTATGACGCGGCTAGTAGCCTACTAGTTTGCGTTTGCATAAGTTTCACATTATCCAAAAATTGATCTATTAATTCTATCAGCTTATTTCATGTAACAAAGAGAGAGATGAGGTGGTCCCAGATTGTGCAATTATTTTATATCTAAAAAAATGATCAGATTGCCATATAATATTATAATCCATGTTATCAAGGCGCATAAACTTATGCTGTATATGCACGATAGGAGAATCAGGGAGTGCCTAGAGACGGCGAAATATTACAGAATGCAGTCTAAGATGTTGGTTTCTTGCTCCAGTTAGCTCAAGCATCCGGTTTTAAATCTAGAGAACAAACGGTGCGGATTCAGTGATATCGTAGACCATTCGCAAGATTTACAAGACGAAAATGGCCAAGCAACCTCAGCTATACACATGTCAATTTACTACAGAGTTATCTCAAGCTGTCGCAAATATGAAAAGCTGCCGCCAAGTAATTTGCCATTGTATCGATGGTAGTCCATATAAAAATATTGAATCCGGAACTTTTCGAAATGGAGTGTCAGTGGGTGAGACAACTTAGGCAATACACGGGGTGCAACTATACACCCAACCCTAAAACTCCAACCATAATCTTCAAGCACTCCCATTTTCGAAACGGCAATTACTGCCGATATTACAAAATATCTGTGCCAATGTGCAATGCATTGTCATAACTAACCCTCCGACTACAACCGTCTGTCGTCTCCCAACCAGATTATATACCAAAATACTCTATTTTTCATCTCCTGGTTCGTCTTTCAGGGCAGGCTTGCTCAACTGGAGTTGGAGTGTAGTGGTGCAGCTGTGCTGTGTCCAGGGGCAATTATCTGGGAGTGGAAGTGAAATTCATCAATTTCACTTCCTCACACTAGTATTATAATATATAGAAATATATATAATTACTAGGAAATACTAAGAATAATGGATTATTTCTATGAAAGGATACATCTCTTGGTAACTATCATAACTTGATGGCTGCAGAATCTCCAATGCTGACAGAACCTGTAATGTATAACAC
Source organism: Himantozoum antarcticum (assembly GCA_027564295.1). NCBI lineage: Eukaryota > Metazoa > Bryozoa > Gymnolaemata > Cheilostomatida > Bugulidae > Himantozoum > Himantozoum antarcticum. Next base: position 103,551 of record JAOQGN010000007.1, read on the forward strand.
ATAACTTATCATTGAAACAAATCCATTAATTTTGAGTCATAAGATAGCAAGCTACCAGTGCCCAGTATTGTATATAATTGTCATAAGATAAGTTCTATCATATCTCATGATAAAATTGAAACATAAGAGAAAGAAATTATTGTGGTTACAATGGCCATTTAATGGACTTCAGCCAGTATATTTTAACATTTTCTCACGAGTTTAGCTGGTAGAAAGAAGTGACAGCTGATAGATGCTAAGGTTCAATAGCAGACTAAACTGACTATGCACAACGCTGTCTGATAAGAACAGAGACAACAAAGAAACTCTATCAGCTAGCGTTGCTAATCAACCAGCTAAGCTAGAGGTGCACAGGCACAAACAATCAATACTGTTAACGAGATTGCAAATATTGATTATTAATAATCCCTGGAAGCAGTAAAATTTGACACAGTAATCCATGTTAATATCTAATACAAAACAAATCTGGTGCAAACAGCTTAATATTTTAAGATTTCAAAATAAGTATTAGACAGTATTGAACTGTCGCAGCACTAGCATTTCCCTGTGAGAAACTTCATAACGAGGCTTCTATCTGTGATCCTATACACCCATAATGAATGACACTGTTTGCATCACAGAAAAAATAATGTTGACATGTCTTTTCAAATCAAACTAGCTGAACAATAAAACTATGCGTTTGATGGGGCCTGTTGGGCCCTGTTTCAACTGCTAACAAGGCCTAATCAAAGCATCATCTAGTTTGCATAGGCTCAGTTCAAAAATGCTTTATCTATAATTTACGTTTATGAAACATTCTTTGCAAGCGCCTTGTAATCAAAGATGGTGATGTACTATCTTTGTCGTAATTATACAAATTGAGATTGCAGCTGTTAATTCTGTGAATCATTGTATATATTGTGGTTTGTAGAAATGTTTGCAAATGCTTATCGGCCTCAAATTGCAATAGTTCGGATAGTTTCAATAATGGCATAGAAATCCAAGCTGCTGCTTAGCAAATCAGTAATTGGTGCCATTCAACATTTTCTTTGTTATCTAGGGCAGTCTACTCTAGAGCATAGTCTAGCTTCTAGGGTTATGGGTTCAGTTATAAAAGCAGCTGAACAAAGGCACTTCAAATGATTGCGCTATGTAATATTTTTGGCTTTGATTTCGTTGTAATACCACTACACTTGTCTGGGTTCATATATCATTGGCTACAAAGGCCCAAAAGGTGAAAGATGTTTTGTGAATAAATTAGAGACAGTTTAATTGGGTTGTCACACAAACTTCACATTGATGACAGTGGGGCAAAACACAGCTGTATAAAATAAAATATTGATATGTCTCTTCTTTCAACGCAAGGGACAATGAGGAGCAGCCAGAGTTGCTATGGTCTCATGTCAAATGTGATAACGTTGTGGCCAGATTACAGACACAGGAATGTGCGGTGACATAATATAACGTTAGTTATGCTTATCTGTGTCAAACATTATGGAATCCAAAGAAAGCAGATAGCGAAATTTTAGAAATAATTTGCGTTTCAACAAAAGAAATGCGATCTTAATCACACCAGGGGATAAGTAAACTGGACTCTTGAGGAATGCAAATTCTAGTAATTAAAGAGAGGTTTCTAATGTGCATAATCAGTGGAAGGAGAATGCGATTTTTCATCCAAGGTTTGAGGTCTATTAGGTCGATTTGGTATTCTAAAGGAAAAGAATCTGTCACTCTGAATGACGTGGCAAATCCTGATCTGTAGATAGTTTCGAGGGATATAGATCATTAGGGTATGGAGGATTAGTGTCTACGCTGTGCTAAAACTTACCTGAAGTGTAATAAATGGGATGTGGTCACTAGGCGTCAAAAATCCATGTAGATGTGTGCGTATTACCATAAAGTAAGATATATCAGCTGGTTGCCAAACTGACCTTCCTACTTGGGACTGAATTCACTGACTGGGCTAAATGCCTTGTAATACATCTTAGCGCTTGGGTTTTGGGTAGGAACTAAGGATTACAAATTAAGTGGTAAAATTACAATGTTAGAATACTCACGTTGTCGTGTTCAAATGATGTGAGCATTTTCAATTCTCGGTAAACTCGCCGACATGAAACTGTGTTCTGAAAGACATTTGGCATCTTTTTCAGTGCTTTTCGTATGCTGTCTCTAGGATCTGTGACTGACCTATAATTTCAAACAAAGATATTAAATTAAAAGGTTGCTACAGTTTACCCAACAACAGGAAGGCTGAGGAAAACATTAATTTTGCCAGATTTCCTCCCATAAAATTAATATAACATAAATATATGGGTTCAACATTGCATGTCAGCTATTATTTTCTTACAATCACAAATGTAAAGTAGCCAAATGCTATTTTATAATCAATATACTTCGCTTGGCAAAGATTTAAGGGGATTGACCAGACAAAGTTGAGACTTGACCTGGCTTGACAGTCTAACTCCTGAAAGCATGTTGAGTAAATTGCTTTCCATTAGCGGAATTACATAAACTGTAATCTGTAGTACAGATACTCTGTACTCTGTACTCAGTAATAGATGTCTTGTGATTAAAGTAAATGGAGACTACACTGGTGCACTGGCACTAAACAGTATTGATATATGAGATAGGCCTACAATTACTTCGCTGTTATTATGTTTAGTGGTAAAAGATAAAATATTCAAATATATATTCTATTTATATTACTTGGCCTTGATCAAGTGATTTATAGTAATGGGTGGAAGTTTTTATTCAGTTTCCAACAGGGAAATAAAAATAATCCAACATACGTCAACTCATGCTTGCTAATAATAGTTGCGTATAATAACTGCGTGCTATAATACGTGACTGTCAACATCAACACAGCATTCATCTAAAATACGGTAACAACTAGTGCGGAATCGCCATTGTCATGTGATATATAATTTCTTGACGACTTCATGCTTACTAGTATATGATTTCAAGTAATTTTGCCAAGTAACATAATTATGGTTATATAAATAAAAAGTTTGTACATCTCTCGTATTTTCACAACGACAGTAGTAGCATATTGTATGTTGATGTAATAGCATACCACACTACACCAAAAGCACCATATCCTATGGGGTGGTCTTGTTGTGTTTGTGTTGTGTTAGTTGGCTGTTCTACCATGGGTGGTGAGTGTTGCTGCTGTTTAGTTAACAGTCCATAAATATCCTGCTGGTATGAGTAAGGTGCCAGTCTAGCTTGAGCTACTAGGTGCTGACTAGGTGTCTGTGTCTGTTGGATAGCAGCAGTGATGGCTGCATGAGTGTATGGCAATGCCATGTGCTGTCCAGGAAAGGAACCACCGACAAATCTTTGTCTTTGATGACCAACCATTCCGTAAACCGGCTTGTGAGCTTCAATCATAGATGTTGATAGAGTTTACAGCGTCAGAGAGCAAAGGGTTAGTGAGTATTCGAGTAACTGATCATAGATCTATGTGCCGTCCTTAGGAGTCTTATCATTCAGTTTATGAGTGTATGGCATGTAATAAATGCTGTAGACATCAAACCTGAAATAGCAAATCAAAATGTCAGTATACCAGCGTCATTGTCACACTTATCTAGAACACAGGAATAACACGGTTCATCTTCATTATGTCAAAGTGGCGTTACAAGATCACATCCTATTTGGTAATAATACTAGGCCGAAATATTGTTCTGGCCCGATTGTACCATATCAAAACAGAAATTTACGATGATGATGTGCCTGGGAAAACAAGACAATACACAATGAAAAATACAATTAGTATTCCTACGCAATAATTTATCCATGCATTGTTTGAATATTGGGAGTCCTGAATGTGATGTAATGGATATGCTATACTAGTGTAGTTGGGATGGGATTATACAAATTATGTCATCACTATATAACCAGCTAGAGTACAATCCAGTACTACTACTAGTTTACTAGGTACTAATAGATTTGTGAAATACGATGCAAATGTTATCGCCCCTGGGGGAAGGAGGTAAAACTGTTTGGACATAAAAGTTAAAACTCCAGCGGAGTAGGCCTACCTGTGTAGCCTACGTGATAGCAAGAACAAGACTGTAGACAAACTTGAGCAACTTTGATCACAGGTCCAAATTTCATAACTTTCTATTTAGGCCTACTATAATTAGTCATTAGTTTTAGTAGACTGGACGCAGGGAAGTACTATATTGGCCTTCTAACCTATATAAGCCTTCACACTACGGTAACCCCACAGTAACCCCACGGTAACCCCACGGTAGGCCTAAGGAGAAAGACTACCGAGCAAATAGCCTAAAAATATGTTACGATAACCATTGCAACTAGCAACACTATTAATAAGCATAAATAAGGATTAATTAAGTTAATTAACTATAATGATTATTTCGTTAGGTGTCCGGTTAGTTGATAGTGAGTCAAATCGGTTTCAAAAAGGCTTCGGGTTCAAGTTCCAACGACCATCTGAGGCCATTATCTGGCAAAAAGTCTTCAGCATTTGCTTTTTTAACTTGTATTCACTGGGTCTATTCAGATCAGGGCTTCAGACGCAGCAGGTCCCTAGTGTAATGCGTTGCAACAAATACCACCAGCACATAAAAGATCAACCTAGTGTATCCTAAATGGAAAAGGGGATAAGTGTAAAGATGAGCAGACAAAGCTGCTAAGCGGGCAAACGATGCCAGGGCCTGGCAAGGCAAGCCACCAATAAAAACTTGATACAAGTATGTCTACTCAAGGAAAACAAGTCACTATGATTATGAAACCATCTTTCCTAGCTGAGAAGCACAATGCTAATCTGCAGTTTGATAACTGAAATACAAATATTCATCATACAAATTAAACTGAATTTTCATTCATACGATTGTTTCTCCAAATGAAAATATAATTATAATTGTAAAGAATATCATAATTATTAGTAATAGGCCTAATATTAATTTAAATAATGTCGAAATAAAAAAAATTTAAATGGTTAATTTGATTAACAAACGTAATCATAATATAATTAATATATTTTTAATTTTACAAATTACATGGAAAAATAATGAAGCATAGCCTTGCTTCACCTAAAAATTAATAGCTAAAAGTAAAAATAAAACTCGTGGGCTTTACACTTACAGTACACAGCCAGTTTCAGTCTACTCGTTTTAGATATATTTGGGGTGGGTGGGCGAGTTGTATAAAAATTGAAAGAGTGGGTGGTCTTCTCTCTCCTTCAGCCCTCTTTCTCATTCTATCTTCTCCTCCCCTGCCACCTAAAGTTCTAAACGAGTAGATTGAAGTTGGCTGTGTTAGGCCTACACAGCTAGCATTGCCGTTTGGTTTGGCGCTCCTCTCTTTGTACTGCTACTAGGTCAACTTTTAGGGTACTTTAATTTATAGAGTCATGGTTAGCTAAAGTTTAGTCTCCTACTACTATGCTTATGCTACTGAAAACTATTCTAAAACTAGCTATTAATTAAATATAATGGGCTATAATATGCATGTACAAAACTACTAAGGTTTACTTTGAGTTTGAATCAAACAGAACTGAAACTTTTACATTACCAAGTAATTAATAGTCCGTATGTGTTTGGTGTTGCCGTATGTGTTTGGACTTTGCCGTACGTGTATGTGATGTTGATATAATAATGAACTACGTCTTCATGTGCCAGACTTCAAAGTTCATGTGTGCCTCTGACATCCCTGTATATAGATAAAAAGGGAAATCAGAGTTCACACGAGGGAACCACTTCCACCCACAAAAAATGTGAATCTACCAGTTGACTAACGACCTTCGCCAAAGCGCGTCAACCACGTGACGCATAGCCTCCTGCACCGTCACTGCTATTGTATGCAAAAAGTGGAGTTTGTAGCGACCTAATACAGATAGTAGCATCATTTGTGTCGGTCTGTAATTTGCCTGTCTCCACATGTACCACTTTCGTTTCTTAGCTCTGTGCTGTGATTGGTTGATTGAATGCAGTTTTGTTTTATTACAGGTACAGTACACAGCAAGCGGGATAGTGTATTGCAGAGGTGTCAGCCCTACGCATGTACTGACAACTCTGCACTTGCATGTTTATACATGTACATGTACATGTTTTTGATTGTACTGTACATGTATGTTTGGCCATGCTTTGGGAAACTTGGGGAAACACATACTCATAGTGTTTTGGAAGAACCATGCTTTGGGAAACACATACCCATAGTGCTGTGCCAAAAATCACGCTTTAGGAGTATATTTTATACAAGGCAAATACTGCAATGTGAAAACCTGAAACAGATGTAATCTTAGTTTTGGAAAGGATAGGAGGAAAGTTCAGTTGGGGTTCAGGTCAGTTCATCCTCTACCATTTCGATTACTTCACAGAATAAGGGGTCTACTTTGGCCCTGTATTTCGAGATTGTATTTAAGTGAAAGAGATCAGATTATGAATTGCCTAGATTGGTGGAAAGAAGTTAAACCTCTAAGCCCCGCTTTGGTGGTAATCCAGTAGCTGAGTTAGTTGAGAGAAGTCCACCTGCACTCCAGTATTTTACCTGCTGATCAGATCATCAGAACACAGAGATCAATTTTTACTATTAGCAATAATGAACTTACTATAGCTATTAATATTAATATTATTTTATAATATTAATACTATTAATACTATTAATATATACATAAAGGAGTTTTTTATCAGAGTTTGACATGATATAATTAGTTATCAAGCGCAGACTAAGTAGATGGTCATAAGCACTAAACAGTAGTTACGGTGACGTCATAAGTTCTTACATGATTAAGTAAAAATGTCTTTATAGAAGCTTGATCCAAGCCTGTATTCTGTATTCTGTATACAGTTCTACACTAAATTCTACACTAAATTCTACAATTCTACACTAAATTCTACAATTCTACACTAAATTCAGTAAGTATAGTATGTCAGAAAATCTTTGCAATACATGTACATGTATATTTATCTTTATTTTTATCAGTTAAAACAACCAGCTTGTACCTTGGCTGCTCTAAAATCGTGTCTAACTATCATAACATAATTCAAAAATATATCCAAATAAAGAATTATTTAAGCGTAATCTTTAATAAGTTGCACACGCTTTTATTGATTGATATGCTTATATGTTATTGATCTATTATATATAGGGGGATAGTGCAATATATATATAGGGGGAGGGGGCATAATATGCCCCCTCCCCCAACTCCTATGCGAGTAATTGAAAGACAACT